>CM044437.1:15141973-15160709 GCA_024363595.1 Xenopus borealis | reverse complement strand
CTGTTTAGAGCAAATTTACAGAGAGATAAAGAAAAACATTTACTTTTCCTTTAAAGGCTAATTACTATAACAAACTTTATGGCCGGAAATAAATATTTAAAATCATTTGGATGTGAAATGGAAAAAGAATTCACCAGTTACCAGGGTAGAAAAAAAAAAGGTTGCAATGAAATGAGAATGAACTGAATATCCATGTTGAACTTCTGATAACTGAAACATGGACAAAAGAATGTATCCAAGTGAACATACCTGCTGCTTCTCTGAAAGAAAACGGAATTTTATACAAGGTGGAAAGAAACTGGTAAAATACTTTGGTCACACTAATTATCAAATAGTTCGGTTCAATAGGTTAGATCTGTGTATACACTGTATAAAAACTATTTTTACAACCATTTAACCATAGTATCACTATTACTGAAGTGGTGAGTTCTGGTGTTTTTTTGTTTTTTTTTCGTTTTTAGAACCATACAATATAAACATACACAAAAAGTCTTATTTGTCAATGTGCAATTGTTTTTTTTGTTTTGTTTTTTTTTTTACACTGTACAACACCTTAAAATAAAAAAATAAAAAAAAAAAAAGGAAAAAAAATGTTGCTGGTCCTGATCCCTTGCAAAGTTAGTGCAGCAGTGACTGGCTTTGACATGTATTTTTTCCAAAATCCTCAAGTACGCTATTTAAATCCCCTGTGGATATCAGTCAGCAGTCTTCAACTCAGCAACAGGTATCGCATCATACAGGCCCATTTGCGGAGGCTCCATCTAACACAATTTGTTCAGAGGTTCTAGAAGGAAAAGGACATTTCTAGTGTTAAGTCTAGTGAAGATTATATTTGTAAGCAAGTCCTACCATAATCATTAGTAACAACCTCAGCTTCATTCATTTTTCTCTATAAGGCGATTATTCACACAAATTGACTGACAGGAAACCGTTTAATACCGGTATGGGATCTGTTATCCAGAATGTTCAGGAGCTGGGGTTATCCGGAAAATGTACATTCCCATAATTTTATTAAAGTTATATAGACATTACTGGAACTCAATAGTCTGGCTTTGCTTCCAATAAGGATTAATTATATCTTAGTTTGGATCAGGTACAAGCTACTGTTTTATTATTACAAAAAAAAGAAATCAGTAAAAATTTGGATTATTTGGATAAAATGGAGTCTATGGAAGATTGCCTTTATTTAAGTCTGAGCTTTTTGGACAATGGGTTTTTGGATAATGGAACCCATACCTGTTTTACATAATTTTGTTTTGTCTTAGTTTGTATTTAGTACAAGGAACTGTTTTATTATTACAGAGAAAAAAAAGGAAATCATTATTAAAAATCTGGATTATATGGATATAACGGAGTCTGTGAGAGAAGGCCTTTATTTAAAGGGGTGGTTCACCTTCAAGTTAACTTTTAGTATATTGTAGAAGGGCCAATTCTAAGAAAGTTTTCAATTGGTCTTCATTATTCATAGTTTTTTAATGATTTGCAAATTTCTTCTGTTTCTTTGCAGCTTTGAAATGGGGGTCACTGACACCATCTAAAAACAAATGCTCTGTAAGGCTACAAATGTATTGTTATTGACTCTTTTTATTACTTATCATTCTATTCAGTCCATCTCCTGTTCATATTCCAGTCTCTTATTCAAATCAATGCAGGGTTGCTAGGGTAACTTGTACCCTAGAAACAAAATAGCTGACACTGCAAACTATAGAGTTGCTGAATAAAAAGCTAAATAACTATAAAACCACAAACAATAAAAAAATGAAAACCAATTGCAAATTGTCTCAGAATATCACTCTACATCAGGGATCCCCAACCTTTTGAACCCGTGAGCAACATTCAGAAATAAAAGCAGTTGGGGAACACCACAAACATGAAAAATGTTCTTGGGCTGTCAAATAAGTTATTTGATTGGTCATTTGGTAGCGCCTATGTGGATTGTCAACCTACACTTAGACTCTGTATGGCAGTACACCAGGCTTTTATACTACCAAAACTTGCTTCCAAGTATGGAATTTAAAAAATAATCACCTGCTTTGAGTCCACTGGGAGCAACATACAAGGGGTTGGAGAGCAACATGTTACTCACGAGCTACTGGTTGGGGATCACTGCTCTACATTATACTAAAAGTTAAAAGGTCAAAGGTGAACAACCCCTTTAAGTCTGAGCTTTCCAGCTAACATAACCCATACCTGTACTACACATTTTTTTGTAATTAAATAAGGGTTTACAGATTAGGTCAAAAGTGGTTTAAATCATAGTATAGACTATACATGGCCATATTATGTTGTATTGTATTGCTATATTAGTTATATGTTATATTATATATTGTGCTCTTTATTTTCAAACGCCTGATAGAAAATCAAAAAGGAATTGTGAAGTATACAAATAAAAACTGGATAAATAGATAGGATGCTCAAAACAAAATTGTTTCCAATATAGTTAGGTAGCCAAAAATGTAATGGATAAAGGCTGGAGTGTCTGGATGTCTAACAGAACACTACTTCATGTTTTTCAGCTCTCTTGGTTTCCACTGATTCGTTACCAGGCCATAACCAATCAGTGACTTGAGGGGAGGGACCCATGGGTCACAACTGTTGGTTTTGAATATGAAATGAATGCAGAGGATCAATTGCAAACTCACGGAACAGTTATGTCCCATGTGACCCCCCCTTCAAGTCACTGACTAACTCAGAGTTAAGAGAGCTGAAAAGCAGGAAGTAGTGTTCTGGCTATTATGTTAGACTTCCAGTCACTCCAGCCTTTATACATTACATTTTTGGCTAACTAACTATTATAGAAACATTTTTTGTTTTGCACAGAAATGTTGCTGTAATCTAATGATGCAGGAACCCGTTTCATGACACCTCAATGCTCAGTTCTATTACCTAGTCTGTAAATAAAATGAGCAGAGGAAGTCAGGAGATACTTTCTGCATCAGTAAGAAGCAAAGTGTGAAATCACTGGGGCGGGCCAAATGTTAGGTCCCCTCCAGTGATTATAATTTCTTACCCTGGGCCTGCTCTCCTGGTACCTGCACTCGCCTGGGTACTTCTGTATAAGCAGCATTCAAGCTTCTTTTACTTCTTCTCCTCCAAGCAAGTGCATGTGCAGTAGAGAGAGAAGTCTTTATTCTACAGAGCATGCAGATCGCTTCATGGTGCTCCTACAGAGAAAACCCTGGGCCAGTGCAGTTTTAAGCAACCAGGAAACCCAGCATAGCATATCAGTTGAACAGTAGCAAGAGAGTTCCTCTAGAAAACATTCTTAGTCTAAAAATTGATCGCATCTTAAAATCTGTAAGAAAATGTAGTAGAATTGAAGCCACATTAAAAATATAAAGTTAAATAATAAAAAATACATCACATTTCTTTTTTGATCACAGGGGTTATCAGGCCAACCAGATAACCAGTACTATACTCCACAGAAGATTATTAGGAAAGGAAATAATTCACAAACAAAAAAATACAGAAAAGAGGGAGAAAAAAAATTAGACCAACAGACAAGTTGCTAAGACAATAAACAAAGTTAAAAAGAAACTTCCTTTACATATGCAGTCAGATAATGCTTCTAGGAAATGAACTTTACCTCTGTTCTTGACTGCTACTATTGGGCTGTGTAGGAGGATTTTCCATTGCTGTATCAAAGTTTTCCGCTACACTATATTTACAAGCTGAATCATGAGAGGTAGTCAGTTTTCCTTCCTCACTATAAAGAAAGAAATGATTAGTTAGTGATATATTAAAAACCGAAGCCGCTTCATGACTGTGTATTGGTTAATCTAAAGGAATTGGATATTATTACACATGAAGCCATGCAATGGTGATAAAAGATGAACGAATGATGAAAAACCATATATACTGCGGCCTGTGCATTACGAAAAAAAAAAAAAAGTATCAAGGACATGAAAATGTCTGTGGGGTTCATATAAACACTTGGCAAATTTGCACCTGAGCAGTGCAGTAACCCATAGCAACAAATCCGTGATTAACTTTATTCAATCAGTCGCAGGTTGAGTGTTAAAAAACAATCATATTTGCCATTGGTTACTGCTCAGGAGCAAATGTGCACAGTGTTTATAAAGGAGCCCCCGGTGTGTAAAATGCAGGGCAATTGATTGGGCAGACGTGGAAAATTATGGGTGATCTGCACATGTGGCAGAAGGGCTTTTAAACTGAAGATACATACCAATAGGATTTCAACACTCTGTAGCCAACAGTGTGCAAGAGAAAAAGGAAAAAAGGGGAGAAGCAGGAATAAAAACATGCTGCATTTAAAAAAAAAAAAAAAAGTAACTGGTTTGGACAGAAACGTGTTCAGTCTCATCAGTATGTGAAAGACTACAAGGGACAGACCGAAGCATCGAAGATTAATATTACACAAGTTGCCAGAGCAAAAGCAAATAGAAATGCACAATACTGTAAGTGTACTGGGCAGACAAGGAGACTAGCTGCCTGCAATAAATCTTTGCTACAGCGGCCGACTAATCTCTTTCAAATGCTTTCCTCGAAAAACAAAGTGGTGGGAAAGCACTTCCAGGATATTAGTCGCCCAACGCATCATCTGCCAGTACTCTCAAAGGAACAGTGACATTGAGATATGAAAGTGTTAAAATTATAATGCAGGATTGCCTAAATTCACCCACGCTATATTATTATGCCCTTTTAAATGCATTTCCTTTAAGCCAATGCACAATGAAAGGCCAGAATCCAAGTGCTCATTCCAACACTGTATTACATCAGAGACCTGTAAGATCTGTGGGGCTAAGGTACAAGTCATGTTTTTTAAGGTGTTTTTATTTCTAAATTACTGTTTACACTGCAAACAATGCACTCTACTATTTAAAACTTCATTCCTGAAACAGAAAAGTGGAACTGCTTTCTGGCAGGCTGTTTCTCCTACTCAGTGTAACTGAATGTGTCCCAGTGGGACGTGGATTTTACTACCGAGTGCTGTTCTTAGATCTACCAGGCAGCCGTTATCTTGTGTTAAGGTGGCCATAGACGCACAGATAATATCGTACGAAACGAATTTTCGTACGATATTCGGTGCGTGTATGGTGGGAAATGAGCCGACTGACATCGTCAGAGGATATCGGTCGGCTGGTTGATCGGACTGGACGAAAAATTTTGATCGGATGCCTTTGAAAGCTCCCTGAACATCGGCTATTGTTAGTGCTGAATCATCAGATACAAGTAGAATTCTATTGTTCCTACCTGTATATTTGACGATTCAGCTCTACACGTGTGTGTTGAAACGAACGATCTTTCTTGGAAAGATCTTTTCCGAGAAAGATCATAATTGTTACGTCTATGGCCAGCTTTAGGGAGCTGCTATCTGGTTACCTTCCCATTGTTCTGTTAGGCTGCTGGGGTGAAAGGGAGGGGGGTTGACCACTTCAACTTGCAGTGTTACAGTAAAGAGTGACTGAAAATTATCAGAGAACAAGTCACATGACTGGGGCAGCTGGGAAACTGACAATATGTCTATCCCATGACAAATTTCAAAGTTACATTTAAAACAAATCAGTTTCCTCTTTTGAAAAAATGGATTCCAGTGCAGAATTCTGCTGGAGCATTGCTAATTGATGCTTTTTGACAGTATCCCTTTAACTCAAAGCAAAACAAACTCTAGGGAGTAAAAGACAAATACAATGGGTGCGTTAAAACATTTGCAGTCAGGGGCAGAACTCAAAAGCCCTCAATGTTCCAAGAGCCCACCTTTGTGAGACGCACGGATACGGATATTAAAAAAAAAAAAACTGACATTAAGCCACAATCCCAGGTACATACACACAAGAAAAAGTCACCTATGTTACTATGCAAGTGGCGCATGAGGACTAAATCTTATTTTTTAGCTGCTTTTCAAGATTTAGTATAAGCTTATTTCCAATACATGTATGGGATTCTCCCGCATTTTAAACCATTCAAATTTTATAAATTCCTTTCTTTCTCTAATAAAAACAGTACCTTGTACTTGATCCCTATAATATACTTAAAGGGCACCAATCAAAACTAAAATCATTTAGTAAGTGAATACCCTAAGTGAAAGTTCAAGAAATCCGATTTTTAGAATTGTTTGTATAATGTAGATCATCAGCTCACTATACCTTCTGCAAAATCTCCCCTATCTCCACTGCAGTTCTAGTTGAGGCAGGCATCTTGGATTTCACCGACTCCTCCTACCCAAATCTCGCACATGCTCAGTTGAAATTCCTTGCTTGCCTAATAAGCCCTTCTAAGCTATTTTGAATTCTGCCAAACTTCTGTGTTAGTGCTGCCACCTTGTGGAAGTTGCTGTGTGCCCTTAATTTGCATAATGACATCACCAGCAGGGGATAAGACAGGGAAATCTCGTAATACTTGTAGAGTTTACTAAAGCTAGGCATTCTGGGTAGAATACTCAGGGCAGTGCTACAATCTGAGCATGCTCGTGAACTCATTTGCATGTTGTAGTCACAGTATGGACTCCCTCAGTGAGGAGAGCACTTGAGAAAGGAGGTTGTACCTCCGAAACGTTGTGGAGATCTCCAATAAACCACTGAAAGTTTGTTTGCACTACAGCTGCCGTGTGTGCCTTCTTTTTCATCTTTCCCTCAGTGAGAGAATCTATTTGATAAATCCACCCAGAGGTTGAATAGACAAAGCATTTACAAGAGGCAAAATTAAATGTCTGTCTTCTTATTATTCATGCAAAGAATTATGCACAAACCTGCCTGTAAGACTATTTGAAAGGTGTCTGCCTATCACTGCTGGCATATTCCATTGCAAATAGTTTCTTGCCGAATGATAGGCAATATCTGTTCTGACTGCTATATTTCTTCCTCAAGGCTGCTGCATAGAAAATAGGTGTCCCCAAAAACCCAACAGATATGGCTATGTGCAATTTAAATGAATAATTTATCATGAGTGTGACAAGCACAGATTGAAAAGTGAAGGGTTTTAAGACAGCAATTTGGCAAAAAGGAGATCATTACCTTTTAAAAACAGCAGTCTCTGTTTTTGCATCTACAGTAAGGCTGAGAGTTTCCTTCATGCTGCCATTCATCACAGTTTCTGTCATCTGATCCGCATTTTCCCCTTCCTCGTCCCCATCAGAAACTGCATCCATAGCAACAGTAACTAGAAAAACATTTTATAGGAACTAATCACTCCTCAGCTGGCGGTGGCAGCTGTTGCTACTACGAAATTGTGAGGTTCAGTGGTTATAAAAACAATGGAAACCACTCTTTAAAAAAACATACCTTCTGTTTGTGCTGATGCATTTACACTGAGAGGATCCACTGGCTCTGTGCTTGTTTCCATTTCAACAGGAGAGCTACTTCTCACAGTCTCCTTGGTACTGAGAAGACAAAATTAAACGGATTAAGTCATGATTTTTATGATGTAGCTTTTATTTCTAAATTACACTGTTTACACAGCAAATAATTCACTACAATATAAAATTGCATTCCTGAACCAACAACTATTTTTTTTTTAGTTGTAATATTGGTGTGTAGGAGTCATCTCGGCTCACTTTACCTGGTCATGTGCTTTTAGAAAGAGCCAGTGCTGCACTATGGAACTGCTTTCTGGCGGGTTGTTTTTTCTCCTACTCAGTGTCTCAGAAGGACCTGGATTTTACTACCGAGTGCTGTTCTTATATGTACCAGGCAGCCGTTATATTGTGTTAGGGAGCGGCTATCTGGTTACCTTCCCATTGTTCAGTTAGGCTGCTGGGGGTGATAACAGGGTTTTTGTACTCGCCGTATAATCTGTTTCTCTGTAGTCAAAAAGGGGCACACAGGGAACGATGGGTTTAAGCTCCATCCTCCAGGAGGCAGGACACAAAGTAATTAAGGGGGCATGCCAGGATAGGCTAACCCCACACACTGTACATGGATATTCAGTTTGTTCCAAAGCCGCAAACGTAAACTATATAACTTACAACAATCAGAACCGGTAAACCAAGAAAATATTCAGTCAGACCAAAAAGTTCTGCAGCTCGTCACTGGGCGGGAAGCCCTGTGTGCCACTTTTCGACTACAGAGAAACAGATTTAACGACGAGTACAAAAATCTTGTTTTCTATGTCGTCAGGGGGACACGGGGAACGATGGGGACTACCAAAGCAGTCCCAAACAGCAGGGTGAGATCGAGCGTAGGCTGGTGCTGTTGATGCTGCTTATTATTTTAAGACTGATTGCAACACCTCGCATCCAAGGGAAGCCTCAGCCGACCGAGTAGCCACCTTGCAGATCTGTTCCAAGGAGGCAGAGTTACGCCATGCCCAGGAAGCTCCCACCGCTCTAGTGGAATGGGCCCGAATCCCTTCAGGTGGGGCTCTCCCTTTTGCAGTACAGGCTTGTTTGATTGTCTCTCTAATCCAGTGAGCAATGGAAGTCTTCGAAGCGGATTGTCCTCTGCGAGGTCCAGATGGAAGCACAAACAATGACTCAAGTTCTGAACACGTTTGAGGGTTCTATATACCATTGTAGAGCTCTGACTACATCCAGACTGTGAAGCTGGCGTTCCTTGACGTTCTTAGGTTCCGGACACAGAGAAGGAACTATAATCTCCTGAAGACATATGTTAGGTTGAACTGCCATTGTTAGGTCATGGTATCTACCCCTGCTGCTAAGGGGTCTCGGTAGAGTGTGAAAAATGTTGGGACCTTGTGATTGTTCCTGGATGCCATTAGGTCTATGCTTGGCCATCCCCAGCTTGACACTAGCTGATTGAATGCCTCTGGATGCAGTTCACACTCTCCTGGGTCTAGGCATTTGCGACTGAGAAAGTCCGCCTTTGTGAATGGCCGACAGCTTCACAGAGTTGTTTTCTGCCCAATGCAGGATTTGTCTGGCCTTTGCCAGTGCTCCTTGACTCAGAGTTCCTCCCTGGCGCTTGATGTACGCCACTGTGGTGATGTTGTCGCTTTGGATGAGTACAGGCTGTTGCTGAAGTAAGTGACTCCACTGACAGAGTGCTAACATCACTGCTCTTAGTTCCAGAATGTCGATTGGGCAGAATGGTTTTTCCCATGTTGCTACCAAGCCCTGAAGGCTGGCTTCCATGGCGATTACCTTCCAGTCTGGTGCTGCCCAGTCTGGTAATGCCTGTTCAAGAAGGCAAAACGGAGGTAGCGATGGTGAGGAGGCCATATTGGCATGTGAAGATACACATCCTTGATGTCCAGGGACATCATGAGCTGGCCCTGTTCCATGCTGCATTTCACTGACCTCAATATCTCCTTAAAGTGCACTGGGCGAATATATTTAGTCAGGCGTTTGAGGTTGAGTACTGGTCTGATGGCGCAATCCTTCTTTGGAACTCTAAAGCAGAACTGGAGTAATCACTCCGTATTTCTCCATCCTCTCTCTGCACTCTAGGAAGGGTTTTTGTCTTGTGGGATTGGATGGCACCAGGTTAGCCAACCTGTGTCGCCTTGAACACGGGCACAACTGTGCTCTGCTGCTTTTGCCAGATCCGAGGGTAGCGTGACAAAATGGCTGCTGGAATGCATATGCGTTCCACCGGGAGCACACACAGAGGCCCCGCCAGCAGAAAAGCCTGTGAATATAGAGAAGGCTGTTCTTGATGCAGATAACCTCGCTACTGTGCAAACTCCAAGGAAAGACGGCACTCTGATCAGGAACAGGTTTATTCGGGATACTATGCCCTACGCGTTTCGGGAAACAATCCCTTAATCATAGGCACCTCTCTACTGTGCCCTTGTTTCCAACCGCCTGCCGAACTGAGAAATATGCGCTCATTCTGTGGAGGCAGCTGGAAGCAGGAGCTGAAGAGAACTCGTCAGCCCGTAGCAGAGGTTGGTGGTAGCGCCTGGTATTACCTGCTGGTATGGTAGCCACTTACCCTCTCACACTGGCCAGACCTCAACTAGCTCCTAGCCCAGGAAATTGTCTGGATGGTCAATATAGCCCCCAGGCTAGAATCATTCCATGTGTGCCCCTGAAGAAGGCAGAGAAATCACACCAACTTGCAGTAAAGAGTGACTGGAGTTTATAAAAGCACAAATCACATGACTGGGGTAGGCTGCACAACAGCACTGTGGGCTGTTTGTTTTCAATTTAGGGTAGAACTATGACATGACAGTCGGATGCAGACGCACATCCGATATTCCTACAACTTAGGCGCATCAGACTTGACAGGCGTTTCATTGGATTGCGCCGAAATCGCCCATGTAGTTCTACCCAAAATCGAAAACAAATGTTCCCGGCTTCAATGCTGTCAATGCTTGTATACAGTTGTAAAGGTTACCATGAACCGCCCAGACACCATGGCAACCACTGTGTCAGCAGTTTTTATATTAACAACAAAACACCATGATCCTTCTGATCAAGAACTCAAAGAACACTACTAGAGATAAGAGAAAGGACTTACTTAATTGGAGATGAGAATTCAGAAAAGGAAGCCCAGCCAGTTTCTTTAGAGGACAAAGGCTCTTCTGTGCTCCATACATCAGAACCAACAGAATCCAGACCTGCTACATGTGCCGTTTCCATTGGTATGTCGAAGTTTGCAGTCCAGTTGCTTGCTAGGGGTGAACAGAAAAAGTTATAAATAAAAAAAATTATGTTTGGTTATATTAGCCTATGGAAGAACAGGGCTGTTTCTCACTCTTTCTGCTAAAGATTATCCCATTAAGTGATCAGTGAGTGACCCAAAGAACATTGCAAAATGCAAAAGACAGATTACTATTTACAGATATGTATAGGCCACTATTTACTATTACTATATTGGATTCTGAAACTTTCACAAATGCTTTGGACAAACTGCACATTCAAATCTACATAAATGGCAAATTATTCTATGAGGGTAAAGTATCTGTTGCTTTAAAGGGGAATTCAACCCCAATGTTAAAAAACAAAAAAACCCTACCCCCATCAAGACCCCTCTTTACACCCAAGGGCATCCAAGTTCACAGGCACCATCTTCAACCGTAATCTTCAGAATGAGAGCAGTGTATTGGTGCATGCACAGTTGGATCAATCTTCTTTTCCATGACAACTGTGCCAAAACTCATGAAGATTGCCGAAGAGCTGGTCTCATTCCAAAGATTAACGAATAGGCTGAAGATGGTGCCCGTCAACTCAGATGGTTGAATCTGCACCACGGGGTAGGTAAAACTTTAGGGGCATTTGCCCGGGGTAACACTTAGGCTGGTAGGAGGAGGGAGGGATCTTGGTGGGGATGGGGAGAGTAGGGTTTTTTTAAATTTAGGGTTAGGGTTGAATTCTCCTTTAATAAAATTACTTTAGTCATGTGATTTTTACCCCCACATGTAATAAAAGGCACCAAGTTTGCCTACGAGCAGCAACACATAAAAACCAACAACATCTTTGCATTTAAACAGGTGACCAGTAAATTCTACCTGCTGATTGACTGTTATGGGTTACTGCACCTAGGCAAACTTATTAAGGGTCACATAGTAAATCTTTGATTTTTTTTTTTTTTTTTAATCCCCAAATTCAAATGTAAATTTGAATGTTAGATTTATCACACTTCGACCATGGAGATTTACAATTCAATGGCAGGTCAGTTGAACCACTTGTCAATTGCCTTCCTGACATTCAAAGTTTTTTTTCCCAAAGGGAAAACGATTTGAATCTGTCAAATTTTTTCTTATGCTGGCCATAGATGCAAAGATCTGATCTTTTGAATCATCAAACGATTGGACTTCCCCATCTCCCGACCTGCCACTAACCTTCAGATCAAATAAAGTAGTAAAAGCACAGATCAGCCGAAGTTCTGCGCCTGACAGGGATCGTACAAAAGTTGTATGATTAAAAACCTAGTGAGTCTCCCACTGAAAATCGTACGATCTGCAATAGATGCAAAGATATGATCGCCAGCCGACAGAAATTTTCTAACCTGGTCCATCGATCGGAAAGGCACGACAAATGTCTGAACACTCCACACACGATCCGGAAATCGAACAAATCGAGGATTCGTACGATCGGATCGTTGAGTCTATGGCCAGCTTAACATAACCTCCCATTCAAGTTGTGAGCATATTCTAATTTATTGGGAGTAAAAAAAATTCACATACATTCAACCTTTGATGTATCTGCCCATTAGTGTTTTTTATTACATAATCCCATTAGAACTTGAATACACTTAATCTGAACAATAACAGACAGACACATAGCCTGCAAAAAAGCGCTGGGAATAATGGATCAGAGCAACCACTACCAAAACACTAAATTACTAGAAACAAGGGGGGATACCAGCAAATATTTTCACCATAGATTTGATAAAGAGCATAAAGTTACCTTCATTAGCGTCAACTTCCATTTTGTCCTCGTGGTTGACTGTGCTTGACTCAAATAATCCCTGTTTAACAGTTTCCTCCTCTTCAGAATCTGTGCTCTCTTCACTGTCTGTGCTTCCTGAGCTGTTGGAACAATCATTTATTAAATGCAAAAAAAGATATAATTCAAATCTAGCAATGTTTATGATTTTTCCCATTCCAAGGGAAAAAAAGCCTCTTTTGCATTGTATGTTACAGTTGTATGCCAACGAACAGGAGAGGGTTAAAAAGAAAAAAAAAATACAATTACAAAAAATGGTAAAGAGTAGGGGACGGCCATAGACTTGAAAGGCATAGAGCTGAAAAAAAGTAAAAAAAAAGAAAACGAGCATAAACAATTTTCGTTTTGACGCCCATAGACTAATAGGCACCTGCAACATTTCGCCCGCAGCAAATTTTCAGCAAAGCAAAATGGGTCAAATACGCCCATCCCTGGTCAGGAGGCATAAGAGGAAGTTAAATCATCTTTTTAAAAAAAGTTGAAAGCACATTCAATGGTAACTAAAAGTTGACTTAAAGATGAATTCCCTTTATACCAACAATTGTCCAGGATCCATTTAAACAAGCTTGCTTACCTTGACCTCCTTTGGGTTTCTTGGGGGAAGGCAATATTTTTCTCTTCCCAGATGTCTTCCTCATCTGATCCACCATCATCAAACTGTTGTATTCTCTCTTTGCAGCAGGCCTCAAACAGAGCAATATTAGCCTAAATAAAATCATACAAAGGTTATTTACTATGAATAGTTTTACAGCAAGAAAGAAGCAATACCTATACTTAAGGTCTACTCTTATTTCTCTTCATGCACGTCATACCTCAATAAGGTACCCTTGTAGCATTTGCATGGCACTTCCACTTACTATTCCCAGTAATCCGTGGTGCCATTACTATTATCCTCGTGGAAGTCAAGATTTTGGGCAATGAACTTGCATGACTTGCAGGAGGTAATAATGGGCACATATGGCAGGAATTCAATGCTGCCAGAAGTCTTTATACAGCTTTAAGAAGGACATACATATTTTGCATGTCGGAATGAAAGCGGCGTACCGAAAGTCAAGAACATTTCCAAGACTTTCGGCGCATGTGCAGTTGTTGAGGACTGGAAGACTACTCCAACTGTGCATGCCCCGAAACTCCCCTTTCATTCCCAAGATTAAGGAACAGAAGAAGATGGCTGCTAGGAACTCCGCTGGACAGAATCTGCAGAGGGGTAAGTAAAAAGTAAGGGGCATTTACCCAGGGAAGTAGGTAGGCTGGGGGGTAGTCTATGTAAGGTTGGGGGTTAGGGTTATTTTTAACACAAGGGTTGAATTCTCTTTTAAGGCCCGAGAATATGTGAAGCTTAGAGTCACCACATTAGGCTCGTTTCTCTGCTTTTCTTTGCTCAAAACTGCCTGCTTGGACCGACAGTCTATGCATGTATTTTCGGGAGACACTTCCAGTAACTACTCTAAAACTCCCATATCTAGAATGTATGTAAAATGCATACATCTACTCACACTTTCATTGGCATTGAGGGAGAAGTTTATGTCTGACACTCGATCAAATGAGACACTGCATAGAAAAAAAAAAATTACAACCAACACCACATGAATATGCAGCAAATGCTAACTTCTAATAAAGCAAACATGATTTATACTTGAATCCATATTAGGTGGAAATGTGACAGGCAACGGACAGTTTAAACAGAAATGGAAAGAGGCACTGGAATTACTTTAAAATGAGACCAGAGGCATGCAAATCAGTACAAGAATATTTGGAAACCCAATTTTTGCTATTCCCATATACACTTCCATGAAGTATTTCAGTGAACACCCATTGCTAAGTAATTTGTGAGCAGTTTCCCTGAAGCACCTAGCAATTAATCATCCACCTTGACACCACAACATTGTCTGCCTTCTTTTTATGGGATTTTAAGACAAAGGGAAGGCTATGGGAAGAGATAAAGGCTGCAAAACAGCCAGTTGGGGGCAATGACAGCTTGACAGAGGCAATATATTTAAAGGTGAACTATTGCAAAAAATTAAGATTTAACATACACTTCATCATACTGAAACAATTAACTTTCTAAATACAATCAGTTTAATATTCTGCATAATTTGTAATATAATCAAGTTTATCTTCACTATGCCTCTCAGCATCTGTTTTTCTTAATTCTCTCTTCATGTCAGATATTCACTGACTGTTAGATCCAATATCTCTTATAGGGGGGCTCCTTTTGCCTAACAGATGAATTAGAGCTCATTCAAATAACCGATTCCAGTACAAACAAAATGTAAAAAAATCACTGCCTTTTGCACAAATTCTGCATGTAGAGAGACATGATGTCTGGTGAATTTAATAGAGTGAGCTCCAATACATCTTCTAGGCAAAAGGAGCCCCCCTATAAGATATACTGGATCTAACTGTCAATGAATATCTGACACCCAACTGCTGCATGAAGACAGAATGAAGAAAAAAAGATGCTGAGAGAGGAATAATGAAGCTAAACCTGATTATTTCAGAGACAGTACAGAATTTTTAATTGATTGTATTTAGAACATTTCTTTTTACAGTGTGATGAAGTTTATAATAAATTTTCATTTCAACAATAGTTTCCCTTTAATACAACCCATGGCCAAAGTGCCCCATTTAGAATATTCAAAATAGAGAGTACAAGATTCAGGCAACTTCATGCAGATTTACTGCTTCAAGCCGTGTTTATTAGCATAACATGTTTCAAGCCTTCAGGGGCCCTTTGTTAAGTGTCAAGTTTATAATATGCTTTGTCTGCAATATATAACTGCATTGAAAACATCAAACTGATCTTATGTCTGATTAGTATGCAGGTATGTTGATCAGTGAGAGCAGAGACCCACACCAGGAGACACCAGTAATGGGGAGGGTGGGGATCACAGGAAGGGAAAAGGCTTATACTCACTTCCCGATGTCATCTTGGTCAGCAAACTTCTCATCGTTGAAGCCAAACTGGTCAATAAAATTGGACGTCATTTGTTGCATCTGATAATCAGAAAAGGCCTGGCAAACCCAGGACCAACAACAGCGGTATAATATGTTTTTCTATACTGCTATTAAATATAAAAGCTACTCTGCTCAAAGATGGCTACAGTTTTAAAGAAGTTTTAGAAAGATCACTTTCGCTACATTTACTGGACATGATCTGCTTTTACTTAAGCGTCTTTAATGGAAGTAGAACTGTATTGGGTCTTTGCTTTTACTTTTAAAGTTGTACTAGACTTTTCAAAACAAATTGCTGGCTATTGGCAAGTGCAGGGAGACAGGGCTGATAAAATTGAGCAGGAAGAGTCAGGAGAGGTTTCCTGCTTCAGTAAATTTTAACTTTTACAGTTCTGCTGGCTTCCCCAAACAGGGGGTGCTCCTATAACACATTCATGATATTAACAGTATAAAAAAAAACTGCTAATATAATGAAACAGAGAAGGAAAAGGTAAACTGCTCAGACTCCTAAAAGCGATCATGCCAATATCTAAAGGAGAACAGAGCACGTATACCTTACCTGCTGGATGGCAGAATCTTGTGAGAAGCCAGGGTCTTTAAACTCAATTTCATCATCGCTGGAAGAGTGGATATGTCTTGTTGTAACCTGTGCAGATAAGACAATAACAAATAAGTAATTTCTTCTTTGTAAGTCACATTTTTATATTAATATTATAAGTCAGAAACCTACCAGGTCAACTGTGTTTCTCTTGTTTGTTTCTCCCAGTGAACTTGTGCAAAACGTTTCCCATCTTTCCTGGGCATTAGTTGGCAAATCTAAAGTTAACAGCAAGATATATAAATAAAAATAAAGAAAATGTGAGACTTTAAAGGGATACGGTCATGTAATTTTTTCAAAATGCATCAGTTAATAGTGCTGCTCAGCAGACTTCTCCACTGCAATTCAATTCTCAAAAGAGCAAACAGGTTTATTTATATTTCATTTTGAAATCTGACATGGGGCTAGACATACTGTCAGTTTCCCAGCTGTCCCCAGTCATGTGACTTGTGCTCTGATATACTTAAGACACTCTTTACTGCAAGTTGGAGTCACATCACCCGCTTCAGTTTCCCCCCAGCAGCCTAACAGAACAATGAGAAGGAAGGTAACCAGATAGAAGCTCCCTAATGCAATATAACAGCTGCCGGGTAGATCTAAGAACAGCACACAATAGTAAAATCCAGGTCCCACTGTGACACATTCAGTTACATTGTGTAGGAGAAACAGCCTGCCAGAAAGCAGTTCCATCCTAAAGTACTGGCTCTTTCTGAAAGCACATGACCAGGCAAAATGACCTGAGATGCACCTACACACCAATATTACAACTTAAATAATAGCAGTAGAAAAAATGCCCTGTGCCATAGGCCTCATCAATACAGTGGACAAATACTTTATTCAAAAATGTAAGTGCGTAATTCATTCAAAATAGCAGTCCCAACTGTTATGACAGACAAGGTCAAAGGGCATTACTTTTTCACCAAAGGCACAAATGTGTAATGCACTATTTTTGGGAAAAGAATAAGCGATTTGTATTTGTTGCCTAAAATTAGATTGTGTTATTGCAGTGATTTTAACATTCTGATTTTCCCATACACATGCACAAAGAAACACCAGGGTATTTAACTTACCTTTGATAAGCTGGTGGGCTAGAACACTGTTTGGCCCCTTCTCTATACTATGGACAACGCAGTTTGCTATTCGTGTTAAGTGACCCATATAGCCGTACCTCTGTCCTCCTTCAGACCTGAAACAAAGTGCAATTTATGATTTGCACACATGAGATTCAGTTGGAGTAGCTTTGGTGTTTTAGACTAGACTTTGAATATGACTTTACACTAGCAAAGATGATCAAGCAGCTTTACTATATAACAAAATGGTTTATGCACTGTATTCAAAAGCGACAAAAGGGTGGAGCAAACTTAAAGAAGTTTTGCAATTCAAGTTTAACTTTTTTAGATAAACCATTTTTAAGAAAAAGATTACATTTTGTATTGCTTAAAACTAAGGCACTTATTGTGCCACTTGCACCACTACTCTGATCAAAAAGCTGGATTTTTGTCTTACCTGTAAAATCCTTTTCTCTTCTCATCGAAAGGGGGACACAGGCACTGTAGGGTTTTATATCACCTTCCGGGAGGAAAGACACTAAAAGCAAAAAACTAACCGACAGCCCTCCCAGGGGTCCCGCCCACCGGTCCCGGCGGCTACACCCCTTCTGGGAGGCTGTCTCACCCCAGACGTTAAGGTGTCCGAATAACAGAGAATTAACTAAAACTGGAACTGACCAAGGGAACTTCCCCTGGATAAACTAGGACCCCCTCTATAAGGGTCATGGAACTCACTAAAAAGGTAGATGCTGCGTTAGGCAGACACCGTCTCAGAGACATCCCTTTTCTGGCTTGATACCCTGGGATGGGCGTGCCTGTGTCCCCCTTTCGATGAGAAGAGAAAAGGATTTTACAGGTAAGACAAAAATCCATCTTACTCTCTCATCTCAGGGGGACACAGGCACTGTAGGGACGTTCAAAAGCAGTCCCCGATAGAGTGGGAAGTCAAGCCTGAGTCTGTACAGCAGCCTGTAGGACCTTCCTTCCAAATGCTGCTTTAGAGGAGGAGGCTACATGTACCTGGTAAAACCGGGTGAAGGTGTAGATGGAAGACCAGGTGGCAGCCCTGCAAATCTGCTCAACGGAGGCCATGTTTCGAGCAGCCCAGGAGGCCGCTAGTGATCGAGTTGAATGAGCGGTAAGCTTGATGGGGGAAGGTTTACCAGCAATCTGGTAAGCTCTAGAAATTGTAGATCGTATCCATCTGGCAAGAGTAGTCTTGGAAGCCTTGAGGCCCTTCCGAGGACCTGTGGGGATGACGAGGAGAGCATCACACTTTCGAAAGGTCCTGGATCTGTCCACATAGTATCTAAGTGCCCTGACAACATCAAGAGAATGCAGAGAAGTCTCCTTGACGCCCTTGGGCTGTGGGCAAAAGGAAGGGACCACAATGTCCTGGTTTAGGTGGAAGGCCGATACCACCTTAGATAGGAAGGAGGGGATGGGCCTAAGGACCACCTTATCCTGATGAAAGATTAGAAGAGGAGGGCTGCAGGACAGAGCTGCTAACTCTGACACTCTCCTGGCTGATGTAATGGCAAGGAGGAACAAGGTTTTCCAAGTGAGGAGTGTATCAGAGGCCTGAGCGAGGGGCTCAAAGGGAGCACCCTGGAGGGCCGATAACACTAAATTGAGATCCCAACCTGGGACAGGGGCGCGGATGGGAGGGACGACATGCGCAACTCCCTGCAGAAAGGTTCGAATGGGTCTCTTCTGTGCCATTTGTGATTGAAAAAGCACGGATAAGGCAGAGATCTGGGTCTTGAGAGGCTAGGCGCAAGCCCTTCTCAAGGCCCTGTTGAAGGAATCCTAAGATGCGCGCTG
>CM044437.1:15104389-15126905 GCA_024363595.1 Xenopus borealis | reverse complement strand
CAGCGACCCCCATTTGAAAGCTGCAAAGAAACAGAAGAAAATTGCAAATCATTAAAAACCATGAAAAATAAATAATGAAGATCAATTGAAAAGTGTCTTAGAATTGGCCCTTCTACAACATACTAAAAGTTAACTTGAAGGTGAACCACCCCTTTAAACTTTAAATTTTGGGAAAATGGTAAAAAATAAAAGATTCAAAAGTAACTGTGCGCCCCTCAGGAAGAAAAAGTCAGCCAGACTAGAGCCCAAGTAGTACCTCAACAACAAGACAAAGGGGTTGGCCAAGAACAGGACATACTTACATCTTCATCTTGTGAAGGGTGAACAATCTCTACAAGCCTTTGAATGATCTTCTCTTCATTTAACCACTAGAAGAAAATGGCTTCATTTAACTTAAACAAAACTCATCACTGAATATCCCACTACGGAAGTATAACCCCAATGATTAAAACACAAATTCTCATGGGGGGGGGGGAGATCATATGATTTATAGAATACTGCAAAATACTTTGTTTCCCTTGGGTATAATCTGAATGCTGAGAGCTAAGCTTAAGAACTGCTGCCATTATAAGTTTTGCTGTACAGCAACATATAAACAGGCATGTACAATACATCATTTTTTTTTACAAATGCTGTATGTATAAGGGCACCAATCACAGCCAAAATCAAACACATAATCTGACCAATACAACCTAAACATGTTTAATCAAACTACATAGTTTTTTTTTTTTTTTATAAAAAAACAGGTTTAAAAAAAATCAATCCCTAAAGCTGGCCATAGACGTAACAATTACGATCTTTCTCGGGAAAGATCTTTCCATGAAAGATCGTTCGTTTCAACACACACGTGTAGAGCTGAATCGTCAGATAAACAGATAGAAACAATAGAATTCTACTTGTATCTGACGATTCAGCACTAACAATGGCCGATGTTCAGGGAGCTTTCAAAGGCATCCGATCAAAATTTTCCATCCAGCCGGATCAACCAGCCGACCGATATCTTAATCCTCTGACGATATCGGTCGGCTCATTTCCCACCATACACGCACCGAATATCGTACGAAAATTCGTTTCGTACGATATTATCTGTGCGTCTATGGCCACCTTTACTTCTTTCAGTGGGGGAGTCCATACAGTGACCATAACAGTGACTATAACATGCAAAGTCCTGAGGATTCTACCCAGAATGCCTAGCTTTCTACTCTAGAAGTATCACGAGATTTCCCTGTCTTATCCCCTGCTGGTGATGTCATTATGCAAATGAAGGGCACACAGCAACTTCCACAAGGTGGCAGCACTAACACAGAAGTTTGGCAGATTTCAAAATAGCTTAGAAGGTTTATTAGGCAAGCAAGGAATTTCAACTGAGCATGTGCGAGATTTCAGAGCTGCAGTTGGCTGTGAAGATATAGGTAGGAGGAGTCAGTGAAATCCAAGATGCCTGCCTCAGCTAGAACTGCAGTGGAGATAGGGGAGATTTTGCAGAAGGTATAGTGAGCCGATTTATATTATACAAAAAATTCTGTTTTAAAAATCTGATTTCTTGAACTTTCACATAGTGTATTTACTTAGTAAATGATTTTAGTTATGATTGGTGCCCTTTAAGATATGAAGATCCAGATTATGGAAAGATCCATTATCCAGAAAAACCCCAGGGCCCCCGAGCATTGTGGATAACAGCGCTGACAAAAAAATAACTACACGTAAAAAACTTACATTTAGGACATCTTGTCTCAATTGTGGTGGCTCGATACACGTAAGAAGTCGTAGCAGCAAGTCCATAATTGCAGAGGTTCCTATGTGTTTTATGATCAAGTTGACAAAGTCATCTTTTTGCTTTAAAAATGCCACAATCTAAAAAAAAAAAAACCAAAACATTTTTGCTATAGTTACAAGACTTTCAAAATCAATTTTGAAAGAAGCTCTGTATTAAAGGACAAGGAAAGTGTAAAATAGAATAGGGCTAGAAATGCTGTATTTTGTATACTAAACATAAACATGAACTTACTGCACCACAAGCCTAATCAAACAAATGATTTATGCTTTCAAAGTTGGCCACAGGGGGCTGTCATCTTGTAACTTTGTTATACATCTTTGTCTGACACTGGCACTGCACATGCTCAGTGTGGTCTGTGCTGCTTAGGGATCGTCATAAATGATCAAAAAAACAAAGCTGTTTGAGTTCTGCATGGCTGTAAGTAAGGCAGGGGCTCCCCCTGCTGTTCATAAGTATGAACAATTCCTATCCTCAGCAGTAAATGAAGGGAGAATTTCATTGCATACAGTCAGGTTTCTTATAAAAACAGTACACATTTTTTAATTAAAGTATATTGGAGATAGATTTCTTTTTCATTAAAGAAAGTAAAAATGTGATTTTATTTCTTTGCCTTTCCCTGCCCTTTAAGAAAAAAAAGCTAG
Source organism: Xenopus borealis (assembly GCA_024363595.1). Taxonomy (NCBI): domain Eukaryota; kingdom Metazoa; phylum Chordata; class Amphibia; order Anura; family Pipidae; genus Xenopus; species Xenopus borealis. The sequence goes on along the minus strand of CM044437.1, from coordinate 15,124,487 downwards.
TTTCTATGCATTTAAAGGAATCGTAAAGTGTAAAAATAAAAACTGGTTGTGCAAAATAAAAAATGTTTCTAATATAGTTAGCTAATAATGCAATGAATAAAGACTGGAGTGACTTGATGTCTAACAGAACACGATTTCCTGCTTTGCAGCTCTCAGTTTACACTGATTGGTTACCAGGCAGTACCAATCAGAGACTGAACTGCATGCAAAGGGCTCTTACACACGGGCGTTTTACCTGTGCTCCCCTGCGTTCCGTTTTGCTGCGTTCAGCCGCAGGGGAGCGAAGGTATAGATGCACTCAATTATTTTCAATGGGGCTGTACTCACACGAACGCATGTAGGCGCCAAACGTAGGTTCAGACGTAACATGCTGCATTTTTCCTGCGTTCGGCGCTTACATGTGTTTGTGTGAGTACAGCCCCATTGAAAATAATTGAGTGAGTCTATACCTGCGCTCCCCTGCAGCTTAACGCAGCAAAACGGAACATAGGGGAGCGCAGGTAAAAACGCTCGTGTGTAAGGGCCCAAAAAACCAATTGCAAAGTTACTGAACATTAATGTCCCATGTGGTCCCCCTAACTTAGAATTAGACAGCTGAAAAGCAGGAAGTAGTGTGTACGCCAGTGATTTTCTACCTTGTGCCTCCAGCTGTTAAGAAACTACAAGTCCCACAATGCATTTGCCTGACTGTGGCTGTCAGATTCCTTCATTGCATTGTGGGACTTGTAGTTCCTTAACAGCTGGAGGCACAAGGTTGAAAATCACTGTTCTACGCCAGTCACTCCAGCCTTTATACATTACAGTTGTGTCTAACTATTTTAGAAACAGGTTTTATTTTGCCAAATCCATTAACCCAGTTTTTAATTTTACGCTGAACTGTTCCTTTAAGGAATGGCTATATCTCAAATCTTACACTGAAGAATGGTAAAACTAAACGGCAAACATGCTAAAGAGTCCAAGCCAGCTGGCAGTTGTTTGGGTAGTATTTCAGAATCTAGTTCAAAGTGCCTGCACAGAAATAGAATAAAAAGCAACACCACAAATAAAATGTAACTTCATAATGCGAGAGGCAAAAAATGGCAACTAGTTCAAAAACTAGAAAAAAAAAAAACAAAAAACTGGTACACTGCAAAACCCCCAACCCACTCACAATTCTAGCAAAATCTACTCCAAAACTGGGATTTAGTTGAATTTCAGACAGCTGAAAGATTTCAGTTGGGATGCACCAAACCCGGGATTCGGCCTTTTTCAGCAGAATTCGGCCGAATCCTTCTGCCTGGCCGAACTGAATCCGAATCCTAATTTGCATATGTAATTCTGAGTTTTCTGGATAATGGGTTTCAAGATAATGGATCCCATTCCTGTACTCTAAAACAAACAAGTAGCTCTCACAAACATGACCAACTTCCCTGGCAGTACATCTTTTACTAAACTTATAAATATACACAGAATGTAAATGCTTCACAAAAATAGCAATACATTTCCTTTCAATGGCAACAGGAGCAAAATCTCCCACAAAATCTGCAGCGTCTTTTCTTGCCAAGGAAAACAATGCCTTTCTCTGGGCAGTCTGCCAACACGAATTCTATGAAAGATATATCCCAAAATGTGGCATCTCCCATTCAAATGAATAAATAGAGCTAAGCAAAGTAAAAGGTTTCCCCCTGTGTTAAAAAAAAATATATATAAATGTTAAAAATAATTTTAACATTTAACAGGAGGATAAAATTAATAAAAATTATAAAACGAATGCAAAGTTTTATAGGTTTGCAGTTGCTCCCATGAAACCACGAAAATAAACTGGTTTTAATTTTGATCTGAAATATTGTGATGTTAGAAATAATGTCTGATCAGTCGGACTTAGTAAAATTAATTCCATGCCATTATTGGTACATGTACGACGCCCCTCTGTTTCCAACTCCAGCTGCAGGGACAAAGATCATGGAGCCAGAATTAAACAGATAAACTGGGATTCTATTTGGAGGATTATTTTGCTGCAGCCACTGGTTCTGCAGAGTTGGAGAAAGTTTGTATTAAACAATACAAAAACTATAAAATCCACATTAGATTACATGACAACACAGGACCCAGTGCAGTCTGTATATTCTGATTATTAATCAGTCTTGCTGTATCGGCTTCTGGCAGATATTTTACTTGTGCGGTTTTTATAATTTATGATTAGATTAGCACAGACTACACTGAGCATGTGCACAGTCTTGGTCTTGCAAAGATGTATAACAAAGTTACAAGATGACAGCCCCCTGTGGCCAACTTTGAAAGCATAAATCATTTGTTTGATTAGGCTTGTGGTGCAGTAAGTTCATGTTTACATTTAGTATACAAAGTACAGCATATTTCTAGACTTTCTATTTTAGACTTTCCTGGTCTTTTCATGAAAAAGAAACCTATCTCCAATATACTTAAAAAAAAAAAAAAAAAAGGTGTACCATTTTTATAAGAAACCTGACTGTCTGCAGTGAAATTCACCCTGCATTTACTGCTGTGGATAGGAATTGTTAGATGGTCCCTAACTGCTGTGCAGGGAAACAATCATATTTATGAACAGCAGGGGGAGCCCCTGCCTTACTTCCCAGCCCTTCAGAACTCCAGCAGCTTTGTTTCCCTGTAGAGCAGTCAGTGACTGCGTAGAGATTTGTACTGGATTTTGTTTTTGTTTCCAACTCCAGCTGCAGGGATAAAGATCATGGAGCCAGAATTAAACAGAAACTGGGATCCCAGTTGGAGGATTATTTTGCTGCAGCCACTGGTTCTGCGGAGTTGGAGAAAGTTTATATTAAACAATACAAAAACTATAAATTCCACATTAGATTACATGACAACACAGGACCCAGTGCAGTCTGTATATTCGGATTATTAATCAGTCTTGCTGTATCTGCTTCTGGCAGATATTACTTGACTTGTGCCGTTTTGATAATTTCTGAGGATCCCTCCTAAGCTTAGCCCCGATCGCACTGAGCATGTGCACAGTCTTGGTCTTGCAAAGATGTATAGTAACAAGATGACAGCCCCCTGTGGCCAACTTTGAAAGCATAAATCATTTGTTTGATTAGACCAGCGGTGCCCAAACTTTTTGCAACGAGGGCCAGATTTGGTGAGGTGAAAATGTGTGGGGGGCCGACTATTCAACCTGACATTCTTTGAAACATTAACATCATTTAACAAATGTTAACAAGGAATTGTGTAGCCATAGCAGTAATATTGGGGCAATGAAATGATCTGTCACTTGGTCTATATTGCTGCCTGTGTGCTGAAGGTGTTGGCAATAGACACGGACTGGCACGTAGTGATGCGCAGCTCTCGCATACTTCTTTAGTTTACTCTACTGGCACGTCCATACATCTATTGACACCTTCAGCCCTAAAGAAGTATGTGAAGAGACGCATCACTATGTGCCAGTCCGTTTCTATTGCTAACAGCTTCAGCACACAGGCAGCAGTATAGACCAAGTGGCACATCATTTCACTAATGTGCACAAATAATACTGCTACGCCATTCCTGATTGCACTGTGCTGGCTGGCCACATTATTATTATTCATTTCATGATGAAGGCGGAGGGCCAGTGTAAATTTGAAAATGGGCCGCCTATGGCCCCCGGGCCCGACTTTGGACATGCCTGGATTAGACTTTGTGGTGCAGCAAGTTAATGTTTGTTTAGTATACAAAATACAGCATTTCTAGCCTTCTATTCTATTTTAGACGTCCCTTGTCCTTTAAAGGACAAGGAAAGTGTAAAATAGAATAGGGCTAGAAATGCTGTATTTTGTATACTAAACATAAACATGAACTTACTGCACCACAAGCCTAATCAAACAAATGATTTATGCTTTCAAAGTTGGCCACAGGGGGCTGTCATCTTGTAACTTTGTTATACATCTTTGTCTGACACTGGCACTGCACATGCTCAGTGTGGTCTGTGCTGCTTAGGGATCGTCATAAATGATTAAAAAACAAAGCTGTTTGAGTTCTGCATGATTGTAAGTAAGGCAGGGGCTCCCCCTGCTGTTCATAAGTATGAACAATTCCTATCCTCAGCAGTAAATGAAGGGGGAATTTCATTGCATACAGTCAGGTTTCTTATAAAAATGGTACACATTTTTTAATTAAAGTATATTGAAGATAGATTTCTTTTTCATTAAAGAACATAAAACTGGGATTTTATTTTTTTGCCTTTCCTTGTCCTTTAAGGCCTTTTAGGGAATTCAGAAGTTGAAGTATTATTCATTACGAGTACTTTCAATACAAGCCAAATAAGCCGAGATTATAATGAAGGCCATCATTTTTACATACCTGTTCTGGTTTCCGGCTGATTAAAATGCTTAATACTTTACTGAAGAAGCTGGCAAGCAAAGGATTCAGTGGAGGATCATTCAAAAGAAAGGCATATAGTCGCTTGAGTAAAGATTCGTCTTCTCCTAGTCTGTCATTTATTTGTGACACATCAGAGGTTAGCAGCTCACAAGACAAATTAGGATACCTTTTAAGAAAAAAAAAAAGGGGGGGGGTAGAAATGGCTTAAGTATTTTTTGTACATGTTGAAACTCAAGAATTTTAATTTGTTTTGTTATTTATGGGTCCCTTACACCAGTTAAATGCACTAGGTCTGTAGGATTCATGATCAGTGGTCCTTTTACCTTTAGTTGTGTTGTACAGCTAGTTTGTCAAAATGTTAAAGGCATAGTCTTAGATGCAGTCACTAAAATTTTAAAGGGATATCATTGAATTTATTATTATTTTTTTAAAGCATCAGCTAATAGTGCAGAATTCTGAAATCCATTTTTCAAAAGAGCAAACAGATTTTTTTATATTCAATTTTGAAATATGACATGGGGCTAGACATGTCAGTTTCCCAGGTGCCCCTGGTCATGTGACTTGCGCTCTGATAAACTTCAGTCACTCTTTACTGCAAGTTGGAGTGAAATCACCCCCTCCCCCAAACAGCCTAAGGGTAGGGGCAGAGAAGCAGATTCGGGGAGATTTAGTCGCAAGGTGACTAATCGCGTCTACCGCCTGGCGACAATCTCCCCAAATTGCCTTCTCCCTGCCTTCTGTGTGATTCAATTAGGAATCGCCTGTGCTAATTCACTCACAGGGCTTCGACTTCCGAAGTCGCCCCAAGTTTCCTCGTGAGGCACCGAATATCGGCCATTGTTAGTGCTGAATCGTCAGATACAGGTAAAATTCTATTGTTTCTACCTGTATATCTGACAATTCAGCTCTACACGTGTGTATTGAAACAAGCTATATTTCTTGGAAACATCTTTTCCAAGAAAGATCATATTAGTACCATCTATGGCAGCCTATAGAGCAGGGATCCCAAACCTTTTGAAACCGTGAGCAACGTTCAGAAGTAAAAGGAGTTGCAGTTTTAAAATTTCATTTAACTCACAAATAAAGTCAGTTCAGCAACAACTTTGAAAGCCATTGGAGACTGGAGTCCCTATGTTACACAGCGAGACCCCATCAGTTATAGCTAGTCATAAACTCCAGGGAATGGGAGACTAGCTTCATGGCAACCACTACATCCAGGTGCAGAATTACGGCCAATATTAGTCGAATACTAATGCTGGCCCATAGACGTAACAATTGCGATCTTTCTTGGAAAAGATGTTTCCAGGAAAGATTGCTCGTTTCAATACACACGTATAGAGCTGAATCGTCAGATATACAGGTAGAAACAATAGATTTCTACCTGTATCTGACGATTCAGCACGAATGTTAAGGGTGCCTTCAAAGGCATCTGATCAAAATTTTCCGTCCAGCCCGATCAACCAGCCGACCGATATCTAAATCTTCTGATGCCATCGGTCGGCTCATTTCCCACCATACACACACCGATTATCAATGAAAATTAGTTTTGTACAATATTATCTTTGCGTCTATGGCCGCCTTAAGTCTGTACTTGCGTACACAGCCTAAACTAACCATGGTCTAGACTTAAAGGGGTGGTTCACCTTTTAGTATGTTACAGAGTGGGTAATACCAAGCAACTTTTCAATCGTACATATCTTTCTTTTTTATAGTTTTTGAATTATTTGTATTTTCCTTCTCTTCTGCAAGTTCAATGTTATTGCTACTTTTTATTAACCGTCTTTCTATTCAGGCCCACTCATATTCCAGTCTCTTATTCAAATCAATGGATGGTTGCTAGGGTAAAAACCCTAGCAGCCAACCTGCTGAAAATGCAAACTGGAGAGCTGCTGACTAAAGCTAAATTAACTCAAAAACAAAAAAATTAAAAGTAATTGCATCGCTCATTACATTATATTTAGTTAATTTAAAGGTGAACTCCTTTAACCTAAGGCTAAAAAATTTTTTTTTCCAATTTTCTGTGTGTTTTCTGTCTGTGTTCTCCACTACTGCGGGAGACTAATCATTGAAAATGCCTTCCCGCCGGCAATGTAAATCTGGAGAACAATCTGACAACAACAAAGTGTTTGGAAGGTGAACAACCCCTTTCATGTGTTTACAAAATGTAACTTTAGGGGACACACTCAAAATACTACAGCTGGCGTAGCTTGCCTTCATAGTGCTCTGAAAATACAGAGTGAAACAGGAGTAAGAATTGTACACATCTGTTTGCAAAAGACAAAAAAATTCTCTGCAGGACAATTAAAGGAGAACTAAACCATAAAAATGAATAGGGCTAAAATGCCATATTTTATATACTGAACTTATTGCATCAGCCTAAAGTTTCAGCTTGTCAATAGCAGCAATGATCCAGGACTTCAAACTTGTCACAGGGGGTCACCATCTTGGAAAGTGTCTGTGACACTCACATGCTCAGTGGGCTCTGAGCGGCTGTTGAGAAGCTAAGCTTAGGGGTCGTCACTAATTATCCAGCAGAAAATTAGATTGGTCTGTAATATAAGATGATGCTACAGGGCTGATTATTAAATTTTGATGCTAATTGCACTGGTTTCTGTGCTGCCATGTAGTAATTATCTGTATTAATGACTAATCAGCCTTATATTGTGACTATATTTCTATGACACTATGGGGCAAATTTACGAAATTCACACAAAACGATCGCAGTTCGATCGAATACCGATCGTACAAACTTTTTGTGAAATCATATATTCAAATTTGGCCTCTTCGATCATCGAATGGATCGAATGATCGGGTATTCGATCATTCAATGATCGAAGGAATCAAAATTTTAAAGTTATTCGACTGCCTACTTCGCCAGATTGAACCTACCGAATTGTAATAGAAGCCTATGGGAAGCTCCCCATAGGCTTCTGAGGCTAAGTCCTGCTCAAATACAATTCGTACGATCAGAGCGTTCGATCGTTCCAATCCTACCAATTTTTCGGACGCTCGAAGGAAATTTCACGATTTTTTCGTGAATTCGAACGAATGGTATCCGATCATACGAATTAATCGAGAAATTGTATAGCGAGCGAAATGATAGCCTAAAACAATTTGATAAGCATTCGATGGTCGAATGCTTATCGAATTACGAATTTGGTCAAGCAAATTTTCGGGAATAACAGTAAATTTGCCCCTATGTGTAGTGTATAGTGAGTGGGTCCCTAAGCTCAGTAAGTGACAGCAGCACTGAGAATGTGAATCAGTGAATCAGAAAAGATGGGGAGCTACTGGGGCATCTACTGGGGAGACACAGATCTTTACTGCTAAAGGGCTGTGGTTGCCTTGGACTGGTACACAAAACAATGTACAGGTATGGGATGCGTTATCCGGAAACCCGTTATCCAGAAAGTTCCAAATTACTGAAAGGTTGTCTCCCAAAAACAGTTTTCTCCCCGTTATGCCCACACTTAGGTGGGTGATGTCAGGCTGATCCAATCACGGGCCCTATCATCGCATCAGCCCAATATAATTGAATCAAGGAGGGAATATCAGAAAAAGTTCTGCTTGTTTGGTGACATCAACAGACAAGTGCATCTATAAATGTAGAGAGGGGACCTTTCTACCCATAAAGCGGATCACCGCACCAGAGGCCACCCCTTCAGACTAGAGGAAAAGAACTTTAATTTTAAGCAGCGTAGGTGGTTCTTCACGGTAAGGTTGGGGAATGCACTGGCGGGTGATGTTGCTAAGCGGATTCTGTTAAAAAGGTATAATGTCATGACAAATGTTTTTTGTTTCAAAATACATCAGTTAATGCTGCTCCAGCAGACTTCTGCACTGAAATCTGTTTCTCAAAATAGCAAACTGATCTTTTAATATATAATTTTTAGGGATGCACCGAATCCAGGATTCGGTTCGGGATTCGGCCAGGATTCGGCCTTTATCAGCAGGATTCGGATTTGGCCGAATCCTTCTGCCTGGCCGAACTGAATCCTAATTTGCATATGCAAATTAGGGCCAGGGAGCTAAATCACGAGACTTTTTGGCACAAAACAAGGAAGTAAAAAATGTTTTCCCCTTCCCACCCATAATTTGCATATGCAAATTAGGGTTCGGATTCGGTTCGGTATTCGGCCAAATCTTTCGGGAAGGATTTGGGGGTTCGGCCGAATCCAAAATAGTGGATTCGGTGCATCCCTAATAATTTTGTAATCTAACATGGGGCTAGACATGTGACTTGTCCTTTGATAAACTTCAGTCACTCTTTATAGCAGCCTAAAGGCCGATAAAAGCTGCTGTCAGACCAAGTCTGCAGCTTATTGGCCTGTGTGTGGGGCCATCCGACGGGCTTCCCTGATCGATATCAGGCCGAAAGTCAGGCAGATCTCGATCGGGCAGGTTAAAAAACCTAGTCAGATCGCGGGCACACGATCAGATCAGCCCGATATCGCCCACTTCAATGTGAACAGAACAATGGGAAGGTAACCAGATAGCAGCTCTCTAATAAAAGTTAACAGCGGCCTGGTAGATCTAAGAACAACACAATAGAAAAATCAAGGTCCCTCTGCAACACATTCAGTTACATTGAGGAGAAACAATAGCCTTCCAGAAAGCACTTCCATACTAAAGTGTGGTTCTTTCCGAAAGCACATTACCAGGCAAAATGACACGAGAAGGCGCCTACACACCAATATTAAATCTTAAAAAAAACTTGCTGGTTCAGGAATGAAATTTTATATTGTAGCGTGGGTAAACAGTGTTATTTATAAATAAAAACTATGTCATAAAAATGACAGAATCCCTTTAATGCCTTTAAGAATGGCTTGGACAATTTCTTGGACTTGGTGGGTTTTGGTAATTTTTCAACCCGAACACATACAATATCTGTTGAGTTTTTAAAGGTATTAGTTGCTCAAGATCTTTGATTAAGGAAAGGAAATTTCAGTAGAAATATAACTTAGTACAGGTATGGAACCAGTTATCCAGAATCCTAGAGCTTTCTGTATAACGGATCTTTACACCTTAAGTCTAGGAGAAATTCATAAACTTCGACTGGTTCTTTTAACAAGGATTAAATATATATGTAATCTATAAAGGCTGGAGTGAGTGGATGTCTAACATAACAGAATACAAACCTGCTTTTCAGCTCTCTAAATCTGGAGTTATTCAGCGACTTGAAGGGGGGGGCACATGGGACATAACTGTTCAGTGAGTTTGCAATTGATCCTCAGCATTCAGCTCAGATTCAAAAGCAACAGTTTTGTCCCATGTGGCCTCCCCTCAAATCTCTGATTAGTTACTGCCTGGTCACCAGGGTAACCAGTCAGTGTAAACCAAGAGAGCTGAAAAGCACAAAGTAGTGTTCTGTTCTGTTAGATTAGATTTACAGTAACTCCAGCCTTTATACATTACATTTTCGGCTAACTATATTGAAAACATTTTTATGTTGCACAGCCTATTTGCCCAGTTTTTACTTTTATATTGAAAGGGCTGGGGCAGACAGGGAGATTCTGTCGCCTGACGATTAATCGCTAGCGACAATCTCCCCGAACTGCCTTCTCCCTGTCCGCCGCCTGTTTAAATCAAAAAGCGCCAATACACATGCGGCGCAGCGATTTCCGGAATCCCCCGAAGTTTCCTCACGAAGCAACTTCGGGCGATTCCGGAAATCGCCGCGCCGTGTGTATATTGGCGCTGGCGCCTTTTGATTTAAACAGGCAGCGGACAGGGAGAAGGCCGTTCGGGGAGATTGTCGCTAGCGATTAATCGCCAGGCGACAGAATCTCCCTGTCTGCCCCAGCCCTAAAAGTCTCAATCTCACACAGCTGGAAGAACTGGCAGTACAGGTCTTCAGAGCCCAAAGGTAGCTTTGATGTCGCAAAGGTATAATCATTTGCGCATTTTTTTTTAAATTAGTTTTTAAATGATTTGCCTTCCTCTTCTGCATAACCAAATAAAAAAGGCACAGCGGCAAATTGACAGGGATATTCTTAAATGTTTGTAAATTGCCCCTTTGAAAATCACCCTGAAGGTGAATTATAGAAACACAGTTATAGTTAAATTAGGTTGGGATTTAAAAAAAAAAAAAAAAGTTCAGCCCCTCCAAACGAACCCCAGTGAACACATTCACAAAAAAATGGTTACCTTGTACAGGTATGGGACCTCTTATCCAGAATGCTTGGGACCTGTGGCTTTCCAGATAACAGGTATTTCTGTAATTTGCATCACACCTTAAGGCTTCTATAAAATCATGTAAACATTAAATATAAGCTGGTTCTGCCTCCAATGAGGATTAATTATATCTTAGTTTGGATCAAGTACAAGCTACTGTTTTATTATTAAAAAAAAAAAAGGAAATCACTTAAATTTTGATTATTTGATTATAATGGAGTCTATGGGAGACTGCCTTTCTGTAATTCAGAGCTTTTTGGATAACAGATCCCATGCCTGTACTTTATCCAATTTAAGATACAAGAGATGATTAATCATTATTGGAAGCAAAATAATCCTATTGGGTTTAATGTATGTTTAAATGACTTTAGTAGACTTAAAGGAACAGTAACAGCAAAAAGAAATGACAATTACTGTACGGTTTCCCAGTACTGGAACAACTGGTGTGTGCTTCAGAAACACAATTATAGTTTACATAAACAAACTGGTTTGTGTAGACATGGGGGGCAGCCATTCAAGCACAGGATACACAGCAGATAACACAAAAGTTCTGAAGAATTCCATTGTATACTACAGAGTTTCTGTTATCTACTGTAGCCTGTGCCTTTTGTCCATTTTCAAATTTGAATGGCTGCCCCCATGGTTAAACAGCAGCTTGTATATATACACACACACTATTTTAGAGTTTCTAAAGTAAATACACCAGTTGTGCCACTGCAGCAAAAAAATTTATATTTTATTACTTTAAAACATTTTCATTTCTTGGTGTTACTTTTCCTTTAAGGTTAGGCCCAGACATGGCAGAAATCAATTTCTGCCCCTGACCGCAAGCGGAATTCTTTTTGCTGTTTACATCCGGAAAACTCATGCTGGCTCTGGAGCGAACGCAGCAGATTTCAGCAAAGAAATGAGAGACACTGCATTTTGTTTGTTCGCTCCACAGCAGACATAAGGCTTCTGGATGCGAACAGAGAAGAGAATTCAGCCAGCAACTGAATGTTCATTGGAACCAGGCCCGGACTGGCCATTTGTGGGTCAGGGAAAATGCCAGAGGGGCTGCTATAAGGTCCCATAGAAAGTCAGTATTTAGTGGGCTGGTGGGGGCTGTTTGGGCCTCTAGGTGGGCTGATGGGCCTCTTGTGTACCTGAAATGCCAGGGCCAATTTTAATTCTCAGTCCAGTCCTGATTGGAACCTAGAGTGCTCCTGCACTTATACAGCAAAGAACCACTGAAATGTATCCTGCACCACATACGAATTATGGTTTGGCTTGGCTGCGGCATTACAATTACCGAGTTAAAGTTTATAAGTCAAGAAATTAGCAATCCACATGATATGTAACCAAGCGCCTTTCCTAATACATACAATTTCACTTGAGACTCAAGTACAGGTAAACAAAACCATAAAGTCAGCTTACTTGTATCTTATTTTCTCATCCATGTCTTGGGGTGGTTCCTCTGTAATGAAAGTCACCAAGTCTTCCAAGCATTCAGCTTTTAATAAAAACTCCACAAGCTTTCGATTCTGAGCCTTGCATTCTTGCAGTATATCCTCCTCATCCATCAATTCCTTTAGGGTCACTTCATCTCTTTCTAAAAGGGTGTCTATGTGAGATGACGAATGTAGGTCGAATTTCCAAAACATACTTGGCTGATGGGAAAGAGAAAGGTATAACTAATATAGAATCAAATTAAAGGACTAAGGAGTAAAAATTGCTTTTACAAACATACTGGCTGCTATGGAATACTACATAGAAGTAAACAATTATTGTAGTTTTGTGTATTTCCCTACCACCTAAAAATCTGTCGGCAGTTTCTCAGCAAGTGATTTCCTTAGCCGACATGTTTACATCATAGTTATATAAAGCGTACAGACAAAATTCTTTTGGATAGAACGAAGGGCATTAAAGGGTGATAAAACCCTTCATTAAAATGAAACAAAAAAAAAAGCAGCGGCGTAACAACTGCAGGCCTGGCCCCTTGCAAAAAATCTTTGGATTTATTAATAGGGTGGGTACATATCTTTATTAATTAGAGATGTTGGTGCAAATGCATGGAAGTGGCCACTTATTATTATGAATATCCAAGGAAGCAAAATAAAGACAGAAGAGATCCTCTAATGCCCTAGACATGAGCCCACCCAAAAACAAATGAGGCATAACCCTCAAATGGTTGATAAAGAAATGTTAAAGGGATCCTGTCATGGGAAAAAATTTTTTTTCCAAAATGCATCAGTTAATAGTGCTGTTCCAGCAGAATTCTGCATTGAAATCCATTTCTCAAAAGAGCAAACAGATTTTTTTTATATTTCATTTTGAAATTTGACGTGGGGCTAGACAATTTCCCAGCTGCCCCAAGTCATGTGACTTGTGCTCTGATGAACTTCAATTACTCTTTACTGCAAGTTGGAGTGATATCACCCCCTCCCTTTCCCCTACCCAGCAGCCTAACAAAAGAGCAATGAGAATGTAACCAGATAACAGCTCCCTAACACAAGATAACAGCTGCCTGGTAGATCTAAGAACAACACTCAATAGTAAAACCCATGTCCCACTGCGTACTATTCAGTTAAATTGAGAAGGAAAAACAACAGCCTGCCAGAAAGCAGTTCCCTCCTAAAGTGCTGACACAAGTCACATGACCAGGGCAGCTGGGAAATTGACAAAATGGCTATCCCCATGTCAGATTTCAAAACTGAATGTTTGAAGGCAATCCCGCTTTAAAATTTTTTTTGGAACTGATGACTTTTCGCCATACAGGAAATGATGTCACTGACATAAGATTGAGGAGGTTCATGTTATCAGTTCGCCAGGTCTAAGATGGAGAAGGAAACTGATGATGGAGTTAACGTTCTGCAACGTATTCGCTCGTTCGTAAATATGCAAATAACCATAATTCATTATTAAATTGGCGATGTCCCTGCAGATGGGAGTTCTGGTGAAAATTCGCTAGCGACGGCCACTTCACCCTTTATTAATTTGCCCCATGGAGTTTTGAAGAATTCTTAAACTATAACTAGGGATGCACCGAATCCAGGATTCAGTTCGAGATTCGACCTTTTTCAGCAGGATTCGGTCGAATCCTTCTGCCAGGCTAAAGCGAATCCTAATTTGATAGGGTAGGGAAATTGTGACCTTATCACAAAACAAGGAAGTAAAAAAAGTAGGGATGCACCGAATCCAGGATTCAGTTCGGGATTCGGCCAGGATTCGGCCTTTATCAGCAGGATTCGGATTCGGCTGAATCCTTATGCCTGGCCGAACCGAATCCGAATTTGCATATGCAAATTAGGGCCAGGGAGCTAAATCACGTGACTTTTTGGCACAAAACAAGGAAGTAAAAAATGTTTTCCCCTTCCCACCCATAATTTGCATATGCAAATTAGGGTTCGGATTCGGTTCGGTATTCGGCCAAATCTTTCGGGAAGGATTCGGGGGTTCGGCCGAATCCAAAATAGTGGATCCCTAAAAAAAAGTTTTCCCATTCCCACCCCTTATCAGCATATGCAAAGTAGGGTTCCGGTTCAGCTGAATCTTTTGCAAAGGATTCAGGGATTCTGACGAATCCAAAATAGTGAATTCGGTGCATCATTAGCAAGAACACAAGTTAAAAGCACGGAGGTGTGAGTAAGTGAAAGCTAGTAAAAAAAAAAAAAAGTAGCAATTATGAGGCTCTTTCACCTTAGAAGACCTGAGCTGCAATTTATGTGCAAATTAGGTTTATATTTGACATAACTACACAGCTATAATCACAGGATGAAATCATTTTGTCATAACAGTGGCAATACAAACAACACACAGAAGCACGCATATAAACACTCATACGCAGATAATTTCTCCTGGCTCTTTGCGTTTTTGATCATTTCCTACATTAAAATATCATCTCCTCGCCAACGATTTAGTGGCAAGATTTTGCTGGATGGACAATAGTGTGTGTAATGGCTACATGAGAGACTATGTTATATGTTCTTGTTACCCTTAAAGGGGTGGTTCGCTTTTAAGTGAACTTTTAGATTGGCTAATTCTTAGCAACTTTTCAATTGGCCTTAATATTTTCATGTTATTATCGTTTCTGAATTATTTTCCTTCTTCCGACTCTTTCCAATCTAATCTATTCGATCATTCGATGGTCGAATTACTTGCCCTTTACATTTTTAGTCGATTGCCTAGTTTGGCAGATTAAAGAACAGTAACACCAATTAAGTGTTTTAAAGTAAAGAAAATATCATGTATGGTTGCCCTGCGCTGTTTAAACTGATCTGTTTGCTTCAGAAACACTACTATAGTTCATACAAACAAGCTGCTAAGTAGCAATGGCGGAAAATGAAAAATGGCTATATGGCACAGGTTAAAGGGCAAGGAAAGGCAAAGAAATAAAATCAAATTTTTACTTTAATGAAAAAGAAATCTATCTCCAATATACTTTAATTAAACAATGTGTACCATTTTTATAAGAAACCTGACTGTATGCAGTGAAATTCTCCCTTCATTTACTGCTGAGGATAGGAATTGTTCATACTTATGAACAGCAGGGGGAGCCCCTGCCTTACTTACAGCCATGCAGAACTCAAACAGCTTTGTTTTTAGATAATTTAGGACGATCCCTAAGCAGCACAGACCACACTGAGCATGTGCAGTGCCAGTGTCAGACAAAGATGTATAACAAAGTTACAAGATGACAGCCCCCTGTGGCCAACTTTGAAAGCATAAATCATTTGTTTGATTAGGCTTGTGGTGCAGTAAGTTCATGTTTATGTTTACTATACAAAATACAGCATTTCTAGCCTTATTCTATTTTACACTTTCCTTGTCCTTTAAGTAATGGATAACAGATAACATTATGTTCTACAGAGCTTATCTGCTATCTTCTGTGTAACTTGAGCCTTTTCTCCTTTGAATGGCTGCCCCCATGGCTACACAGCAGCCTATTTATATAAACAATAGTAGTGTTTCTGAAGCAAACACTGCAGTTTTACCACTGCATCATATTTTGATTACTTTAAAACGTAATCTTTTGATGTTACTGGTCCTAAACCTACCGAATTGCTGTATAACCCTATGGGTTGTTTCTCGATCTATCGAAATTTTTTTATTCGATAGTTAGATTTTTCGAAATTGCGTTAAAAACCCTTCAAATATCGAATTTCGAAGGGTTAAAATTCGGTAAACATTTGATGGTCGAATTCGAGTGTTTTTTAACCCTTGAATTCAAACCTTCGTAAATCTGCTCATATGTATTGGCACAAATGTTAAATGGCCAATGACTTAAAAGTCCAAGATGTAGCGGGAAAAGGACAAAAAAATGCAACACCATATATACTATATAATCAAAATGGAAAAGAAAAAAAATCAAGGTTTAATAATGCTACTCTATTTCCCCTAACCACACTGTCTTTAATTTGCTGCCCAGCACATGACGGAGGTACAGTACCCATTAAAGGAAGACCAACGCCTATTATTAACGCTAGCATGGCAGTATTTTGTATATTTAATTTACTGTACCATCTCAGAGGTTCAGCAACCCTACAGAAGTAATGGTTCATTCCCTACACCACAGCAGGTCCCCGTAGCAGAAAGAGGTTCCATCTGTCACAGTAGCAGATAATTCAGGGCTGATAATGTTGATAATCAGTGGATAAATAAGCAGTGAAGTGCAGCTCTGCTCTATGAGCAAAAGTCATAAATCAAATACAGAAAAAGGTTATATAGTAGTCCCATCCAAAGTCAAAGGGCTACCAATCGTCTGAAAGTATAAGAAAAATTCAAATAGGAAAAGACCCACTACTAGTAAAGCAGCCGCCATTTATTAGGACGTGTATTATCCCAATGCATTTCTTACACATAGGATCAACAGTAGGTGCCCAATGAAGCACAAAACGCATTAGGCCAATGCATGTCCTAATAAAGATTTTTTTGATTGTTTAAATATTTGCCTACTGCTTTACTAGTCTTTTCCCACTGTTCTGAAAAAGCATAATATAGTGGTTTCTATGCAGTCAGGAATAACTAATTAAACTGTATTGTAAACTTCATATTGCATCTATAGGTATAACACACACACACGTATATATACATAAAAAAACCTAACATATACAGATCCTTTTTTTCAGAAACCCGTAACCCAGAAAGTGCAAACTTACAGGCAGGCCATCTACCATGATCATGTGTACAAAAATTCTTTGATGAGCTTCTCCTTTAATCTTATTTTTTTTTAATCTAATATTGGATTATGCTAAAGTGAAAACCCAATTAATTTTTGGACCATAAGCCTAAAACCTTTGGAAAAACAGATGGTGTTTTACCCAGTAGAAGGAGAGTTGGCAATATATATATTACAGCACGTTACACAAAATCACAATATTTTCTTTCTAAGCAACTACTTATCCAATATGCTTTTTATACAAGTCATGATACTCATGAAAATAAGATGTAGACTGCAGGCAAGTGTTAAAAGCAAAGCATTGAAAGAAATGAACTGATGCATACTGCTGCAAACATGTTACTGTGAAATGTCAGTATTTTTCTCCGTGGCAAGATGGCATTAGGGGAGTCACACGAGAACTGGGCGGGTGAAGGCAATAGATAAGTCCATCAAATTCCAACAGAAAGCAGGGTCCTTAGGAATAAGGAAAAAAAAAAAACTGTGAAAAGGGCCCCTCTGCTTTGTTCTGACCTGTATTCTAAAGCCTCCCCAAAGAATACAGTGAATAAAGTTACACTTCCGAACTTCCCATGTGAAATTAGAAGTTTTACTCTGTATGTATTTATACTGCATTGTTAATATAAGGCAGTGGTCCTCAAACTTGGCCCTCCAGCTGTTAAGGAACTACAAGTCCCACAATGCACTGATGGAGTCTGACAGCCACAGTCAGGCAAATGCATTGTGGGACTTGTAGTTCCTTAACAGCTGGAGGGCCAAGTTTGAGGACCACTGATATAAGGAGTTCTGCAGAGAATGCATACTTATTCAGTGCGGTGGATAAACTGTATATATTTCATCCAATGCAGAAAGGTTTAGACGGATACTTTTGCGGGAAAACTTTTTTTCAAAATGCACCAGTTAAAGGAAAACTATACCCCCCAGATAATGTAGGTCTCTATAAAAAGATATTGCATAAAACAACTCATATGTAAAACACTGCTTCACATAGATAAACCATTTTCATAATAATATACTTTTGAGTAGCATGTGCCATTGGGTAATCATAAATAGAAAATTGCCATTTTAAAAAATAAGGACAGCCTCCTGGGATCGTATGATTCAACGGAGCACACAAACATACCAAACAAACTATAAATGAGCCAATTAACAGACAGTTGTGTCTTTTGCTTCCACATTTCTTCCTGTTACAGTTAGAGTTTAAATATTTCTGGTCAGGTGATCTCTGAGGCAGCACACAGACCATCACAAAATGGTTCAAGGCAAGAGATCTAAAAGGGCAATATTTACCTAAATATATGTTCCAGTTTGGTAAGATTATTTAATATGCCACTTAATTTGATATAAACTCTGTTGCTCAAGTATTCATGTTGGGGGTATAGTTTTCCTTTAATAGTGCAGTGCCAGCAGAACTCTAAACTGAAAACTGTTTTAAGAGCACAAACATTTTGTTTTCATATTTATTTTGAAATCTTGCATGGGGCAAGACATATTGTCAAATTCCCAGGAGCCCTCCGGTCATGTGACTTGCACGCAGAAACTTCAGTCACTGCAGAGGCACACGGGGAGATTAGTTATCCAGCCACAAATCTCTTCTTCTGGGTGACTAATCCCCCCTCTAACTGCCTTCCCACCGTCTAGAACAGTGATTTTCAACCTTGTGCCTCCAGCTGTTAAGAAACTACAAGTCCCACAATGCATTTGCCTGACTGTGGCTGTCAGACTCCTTCATTGCATTGTGGGACTTGTAGTTCCTTAACAGCTGGAGGCACAAGGTTGAAAATCACTGGTCTAGAATGTAATTCACTGGTGGGATGGCACTCTAAGCACTTCGTTTTCCGAAGTCGCCCAAAGTTTTTCTCACGAGACAGCTTCGGAAAACTAAGCGTTCCAAGTGCCATCCCGTCGGCAATTTACATCCTAGCCGTCGGGAAGATTAGTTCCCCAATGAAGAGGAGATTTCTCGCCGGGCGACTATAATGCAATGGGAAAAACAATAGCGGTCTCAAAGCAGTTCCACCCTGAAGTGCTGGCTCTTTCTTAGGTACAATGCACTGAGACGGCTGCCTCCGCACCAATATTACAGCTTAAAAACACATTTGTTGGTTCAAGAATTAAGTTTTAAATGGTACAATGAATTATTTGCAATGTAAACAGTGTGCAACAAACATGGTAATTTAGAAATAAAAGAAAACCATAAAAATCATGAACAAATGCCTTTTAAGTATTCTCAGGAACGTTTACACTAAAACTATAGCACAGAGGACTTGCTATTGTTGATGCAAATTTACAGCATTTAAATATATTAACTGTTTTGTACTACAGCCTATCAGATCCTTGCAAAATTGATAAACCAGCACAAGGTTTATCGGTAAGCAAAAAGAGAGCCAGATTCCAATAGTAGTGAAGTCACCAGACAAGGGCTATACCCAGGTGGGAAAAATAAATAAAGAGGTGCAGCACATTGGTTGAACACCAGTTAGAAGTAGTAGGGTTTTTTTTTACCATATCCCTTTATAAGATCACATGCATTTTGAAGTAAACAAGCCCCACATTTAATAATGGGTACATAAGAAGCATTTGATGTGCAAGTCAAAGAAGGAAAATATGGTTACCTGTATGAAAGTTACAAAAAGGACAAGACATGCACATTAGTTCTATAAATCAAGACAAAGACATACACTGCAAGCAAAAACACTAAAGAAAGCCAGCGTAAGACAACCCTAAAACATACACAATAGCTCTAGGACAGTACTAGTAACATGCGGGTCAAGAAAACCTCGAGCCACACCCACCCCTAACACCCCTTGAGCTCCTACCTATATATCTGCCCCGCCGTGATGTCAAAAGAGTATATAAAAAAGGGCTCATCTGGTGGAAGTGGGGCACTAGGAGGCAGGTGGAGTGGACACTGGTTAAAGTTCAGCCCTGCAAACATCGTGTGGCAATCAACCCAAACCCACGGGCTTTGGGTTGGTTCACACATCACTAGTCAGTACATATTTTGCACATCAATACAAACATTTATGGGGTAGTTCAACTTTAAGAGCTGTAGCTGCTCAAAGTTTAGCACAATGTAAAAAGGCTTTTTTTTTTTTTTTTTTTAACAAACATTTTTCTATGGTGCACACCATCCATGATTCGATTTGGGGATCTGTAAAAACAAATATAGTTTTTATATTAAATTGCTATATGTATTCAGTTGTGTTACAACTGAAATAAAAGGCTTGTTAAAAGTAACACCCCCAAAATGAGTACAATTGGCTCCCATTCAAAGTACTTCCTGTCCATGTCAAGTCTACTAGTGCCAGTGGCACTCAAAATAGAGGCTAGAAACATAACTATTAAAATATTTTTACTCACTAAAGAAGTAGGTAGAAATGTTGTACATGATGTTTTGTGCTTGTGTACGAGCCCAAGGCAACCACAGCCCTTTAG
>CM044437.1:15071659-15089286 GCA_024363595.1 Xenopus borealis | reverse complement strand
AGCAAGTCCATTAGAGGAACAAGAAGTCAGAGCAGGCAGCAGACAACAGCAAGTCCATTACAGGAACAAGAAGTCAGAGCAGGCAGCAGAAAAAAGCAAGTCCATTAGGCAGGTTAGAAGTGAGGGCGGGCAGAAGACAATCTGCACTGTGAGCCAAGGAAGGCACTAACAGAGGACAATAACAATATCATTAGTAACTACAAGGCTAAGCTCCTCAATGTATTATTTACTGGTTGTTTATGTTACTAAGACACACAATGACCTGCCTGTTAATCATTTGTATATATTTTAATAAATATTATGAACTCTGAAAAATGACTTATTTTGAATGTATTTTTTTGTAAACTGTAGTCTTGCATATTAACCAGTAGATGGAGAACTGTTTCAGGTATGTGCAGCTAAAGGGATCCTGTCATGATTTTTATGATGTATTTTTTATTTCTAAATTACACTGTTTACACTGCAAATAATTCACTGTACAATATAAAATTTCATTCCTGAACCAGCAAGTTGTAGTATTGGTGTATAGGTGCATCTCAGGCCATTTTGCTTTCAGAAAGCACTGGAACTGCTTTCTGGCAGACTGTTGTTTCTCCTACTCAATGTAACTGAATGTGTCACAGTGGGACATAGGTTTTTACTATTGAGTGTTGTTCTTAGATCTACCAGGCAGCTGTTATCTTGTGTTAGAGAGCTGTTATCTGCTTACCTTCCAATTGTTCTTTCGTTAGGCTGCTGGGAGAGTGATATCACTACAACTTGCAGTACAGCAGTAAAGAGTGACTGAACTTTATCAGAGCAGAAGCCACACACCTTGTGGCAGCTGGGAAATGGACAATATGTCTAGCCCCATGTCAGATTTCAAAATTTTATATATTCAAAAAATTTGTTAAAAATGAAGACCAATTGCAATTTTGCCCTGGGTGTAAAGCATTTCACTTGCAACCCCACATGTCCTCTAGGTCAAGATGGAGAACTGACTTTAAAGCAGACATTTTTAGTATGTTACAGAATTGCCAATCCTAAGCAACTTTTCAATTCATTATATTCTTTTTATCTTCTTCTTACTCTTTCCAGCTTTCAAATGGGGGTCACTGACCCCATCTAAAAAGCAAATTTGAATGAATAATTTTGAATGAATAATTTTGAATGAATAATTTTTCTATTCAGGCCTCTCCTATTCATATTCCAGTCTCTTATTCAAATCAATGCATGGTTGCTGGGGTAATTTGGACCCTTGCAACCAGATTGATAAAATTGCAAACTGGAGAGCTGCTGAATAAAAAGCTAAATAACTCAAAAACCACAAATTAAAAAAATGAAAACTAATTGCCTTAGAATATCACTCTTTGTATCATACTAAAAATAAAGATAAACTGCAGTGATGGGCGAATTCGTCCCATTATGCTTTGCCAAATTTTTTACGAATTTTCCGAGAAATTCACTAAACATGAAAAATTCATAAAACGGCAAAAAATACGCAAAATGGGACTTTTGATGCCTGCGACAATTCACCACCATCAAAAATGGTCACCAGCGACGAAGCAGACAACTGTGTGCCCATTGACTTTATTAATAATAATATGGATGCAGGTGAATTTCTGCTGGAGATTCTCAAATTTATTCGCCCATCCCTAGTAAACTGTTTGAAAGCAGACATCTGATCATTTCATCTTTGTAGCATAAAGGGATAATTATTCATATTGTGTATAACCCTAATTTGGTTACTGTCTCTTTAAATAGCAACTTATCCTTGGCAATCCAGGGGCCCTGAGTCCCTTTTGTGTATGAAAAGTACCAGGAACTGGGAAATTACAGCGCAGTGCCTCCACCTAGGGAACACTGAGGAACACACCTCAGGGGGATTCTAGTAGGAATAATAAAACACACAGTTTGTGAATTAAACAAATATAAACTTTATATAAACTTTAGTAAAACTTGGGTAACCTAATACACCATGCACAGGAGTGGGGACAAGTGGGACACTACCTAAATCACTATTAGGTACTTAACTGTTGATCCAACACAGTCCTTTTTAATAACAAGGTCCCAATCCTCTGGAAGGGGTTAATAACCTCACAGTTCAAATGGAATATCCCTTCCCCAGAGCTCTTATTCCCCAGGTAGCGCTAACATTTCCCAAATTTCCTCTCCCTTTGGAATTTAGCAGCAGCTTCTATGTAGCAGGTAAAACAAAAGATCTGTCTTTACAGTGGCAGTCACACTGGAGATTACAGGCAGCTCTACAGCAGGATCAATCTCACCAGTGGCACCTTTCTCCTTCTGAGTTTCTAGCAGCTTGGCAGGGGACAGACTGGGCTCAACCTGTACCTCCACAGACTCCACTGAGTTAACAGCTTCTCTGTACTTGAAAGTCTTACACGTACTCATGCTGGCTCTTTTTAGCCCTTTTGAAGACACTGTAGATCTGGCTCCAAAGTCAGGCACACCCTCTCTCCCAAGGATGCACTGGGGTGCCCAGCCAATAGGATCACTCTCCAGCCTGTAACTGGACTGGATGATGTCACAGGCAGAAAAACAGGGGAAGGATTTCTCTTGTCTCCTATATTTGCATATCCTAATATTATCCTTATTTTAATACCCAATTCATATGTGAGACTAAGTGACAAAATTAATTGCAACTAAACATGATCTGGCTGTGTTTTTCTCCGCAATCTGTTTTTTTCACCATAACCTTTTTTCAGCTTATTCCTGATTCATACCCCTCCCAACTGTCCCTTTTTTTGGAGGGACAGTCCCTCTTTTGACAGCTCAACCTGCAGTCCCTCATTTTTACTGGAAAGTCCCTATTTTCTCTACACTGAACAACCAGAAAAAGAAACAAAGTTTCAGAGAGCCCAGAACAGCAAACAGGCGCAAATAAGATACTTTGTAACACTTTTGAGATAAGAAAATAAATAATTGTAACAGTTTAGATAAGGATAAATATTTTCAAACTTTCATAACCTGCCAAATTTTGTAAACTGAACATGATAATTAGGGAGCCCCCCACCCCCCCATAAGATATATTGGATCTAACTGTCAATGAAAATCTGACACCCAACTGCTGAATGAAGACAGAATGAAGAGAAACTAATGCTGAGAGAGGAATAGTAAACATAAACTTGATTATATCAGAAACAGTACAGAATATTTAATTGATTGTATTTAGAAATTTTCATATTTCAGTATGATGAAGCTTATATTACATTTTCATTTTCACAATAGTTCTATAGTGTAAACTATGTAACTATATAAATAACTATATAAAAAAAAAATAACAAAAACCAGTTGAAAAGTGGCATTGGAATTGGCCACTCTATAGCATACTAAGGAGCAAATTTACGAAATTCACGTGAAATGATCGTAGTTCGATCGAATACGATTGAATACCGATCGTACAAATCGAATAGACTTCTGAGGCCATGTCCTGCTCGAATACCATTCGTACGATCGGAGCGTTTGATCGTTCGAATCGTACTAATTTTTCGGACGATCAAAGGAAATTTCACGATTTTTTTAATGAAATCGAACGATAGGCATCCAGTCGAACGAATTAATCGAGAAATCGGATATCGAGCAAAATGATAGCCTAAAACAATTCGATAAGCATTCGATGGTCGAATGCTTATCGAATTTGGTTGAGCTAATTTTGGGGAATAATAGTAAATTTGCCCCTAAAGGTTAGCTTAAAGGTGAACCACTCCTTTCATTTCATAATGAGAATAAGATACACATTATGTATGTATTTAAAGGAGAGACTAACCTGTAATGAAAACTTTCCTCCCCTGTGTAGACCCCCTCCCTCCTCCCCCCCCAGCCTACCTCCACCCCACCCCACCCTGGGCAAATGCCCTGAATTTTTTACTTACCCCTC
Organism: Xenopus borealis; assembly: GCA_024363595.1. Classification (NCBI taxonomy): domain Eukaryota; kingdom Metazoa; phylum Chordata; class Amphibia; order Anura; family Pipidae; genus Xenopus; species Xenopus borealis. The sequence continues at coordinate 15,085,409 of CM044437.1, read as the reverse complement.
CTGCAGATTCTTGCTACGGGAGTTCACAGCAGCCATCTTCTTTCTTCGGTCTTCTTCGTAAGTTTTGGAGCATGCACAGTTGGAAGAGATTTCCGGACCCGAACCACTGCGCATGCCCTGAAAGTCACTAAAATCTCCGAATTTTTTTGGTGCATGCACAGTGAACCACTGTGCATGCACCAAAAAAATTCGGAGATTTTAGGTCCAGAAATCTCCTCCAACTATGCGTGTGCCGAAAACGCCGGTCTACTTACAAAGGAGGCCAAAGAATGAAGATGGCTGCCGTGAACTCCCATATCAAGAATCTTTAGGAGGGGTAAGTAAAAAATTAGGTTTTTTCCCTTAAAGGTTTGGTTCTCCTTTATTTCAGCAATACATGTAAACAGTTAAGTGTCTGTTTCAGTCAGCAGAAACAAATCCTTCAGGAAGATCCAAATGTACAGGACGAGAATGGAATAATATTACTGGTGCTGTGTAAGCTTGTGTGTCATTGATGACCTTGGTTTAAGCCGTCTCAGTGGAGCAAGCTGAGTTGTAGCCAGATGGAAACGGGTCAAGGAGTGTGTGATGGAGCTCCCCAAGTGTTGTAATGGGGGCGGACAACCTCATCATATGGTTGTAAAGAAAAAGGCTGTATATGATACCAATTTATAGACAAAGTTGTACAACGAGTACCATCACCACCTCCCTTTCTATACAGGTATAGGAGTGCGTTCCATAACTAGCAACTAATGGTGAATGTCAGCCTTTGTGCCTGGCTAATAGAAACACCGTTGCACTGGGGAGGCATAAAACTAAAATACACAGCGTCACATTATCTCATCATCTTCCATAGAGTGTATACAGTGTTTCCACTGCAGGCGGGGTCAGTGGGCACAGATATGCATATGAGAACACTCTCGCTCCTTAGGAGAAGAAAAGCAGATCTGGCAATTTTCATAAATCACATCCACTCCGCTGCAATGGGAATTAACATATGAAAACTGCTGTATTTCATCTCCTTCTTCCATGGAATGGAGCCGAAAAAAGATATTTTTAGTTCTGTTTTTAATGTGGATGGCAATATTTATATATGAATATCTATAAACACTCCACAATAATGTTAAGTCAACGTGGGGTTCTTTTTCTCTAGGCGCTTGAACTGTAGTAATATTTTATTATCTGATGTTCCAAGTGTAGGGAGGTGAGGGAAACCACGTCTAATCTCCTCCTTACCACTCCCCAGTAATGTCCCTAGTTCATTTCTGTTCTGCAGTCTCTAGGTACAATCTGGAGGTGGGGGGAGTTGGGAATGGTGAACATTAGCCTTAGAGTAAGGCTTAGTCAGTATGTTCTGGAGAGTCATATGTTCTGGAGAGAAACCCAAGACACTGGGAAATGCAATCTGAAGGTGCATTTCAGAAAGGAGGCTGTAGGGAACCCTCTTCAAGTTTGAAACCACATTGTATACTGTATTTACCTATATGGACCCAGAGGAGAACATTGTGCCCACCATGGTGCAGATTACATAGCTACAAAGCAGTCCCCAAAACATTTTTTTACCCGTAAGCCACATCCAAATGTGAAAAGAGCTGGGGATCAACACAAGCATGAAACGTTTCTGGGGATACCAAATATGGCTGTGATTGTATATATTATCCTCTATGTGGACTGGCAGCTTACAGGAGGCTCTGTTTGGCAGCACACCTGTTTTTTTATGCAACCAAAAGTCGCCTGCAGGCTGAGAATTCATTTTGAGGCTACTGGGAGCAACATCCAAGGGGTTGATGAGCAACATGTTACCCTGAGCTACCGGTTGGGGACCAGAGTATAGGATCATTACTTCTGAGTAGACACATCTGTTAATGATCTTCTGGCAGGAGGGTTGTAATGGTGGACAAACACAGGCCGTTTGGTTATGCTTTTCAACCAATTGTCCCATGTGACAAACAGAGAATGTGCAAGGGGCCACACACTGTATGTCCTCATTTCTAGCAATCTGGTGGTTTGCACAAAGAGCACCAATGATGGAAAAGCGGGAAGTGCAGTCAGTGCACTGTGTCCTGGCCAACATAGAACATCAGTAGATAAAAGTCTCAAACCTGCTCGATCCAACTGATAACATGGTGGATATCATTTGGGCCAGCACACATTTGGCAATAATGGTATGAAACTTACAGCAGTTGTATGGTCATATGGTCAGCCATACCACTTGCACATAATCTGATGAAGTGAGGGTTAGTATCTGACCTTTCCCTTTCTGTGACACACTCCATTGCTTTAAATAGATGGGTTAAGACCTGTAAATAGAATATATTTATTTATATATATATATATATATATATATATATATATATATCGAATATATATATCGAATATAAAAATTAGATCGATCGAATATTCAAATCGAATATTCGAACGATTTTAAGTGATCAGTTGAATTTTTTACATTCGATCAAAGATAATGATACCCAATTCGGTAGCATTGATCTGGCGAAGTAGGTGGTCGAATAAAAATTTAAAGGGGAAGTTATTCGACCATCGAATATCCGAATAAAATTTTATTCGAATCATTCGAATTCAAATATTCGATGGTCGAATTTGCCTAATTTGCACAAATTCGTTCGAACTTCGAATTCTTCATGTGAATTTAGTAAATCTGCCCCTCAGTGTGTGAAATGGGTTCATGATGGCATGATGACCCAGTCGCCTGTTAGTTGAGGATAAAGTGAAGAGCAGTTACAGTTGTTTCAGCAAACTACAATATTCACATAAACCTTACATTTAAATATACCATTATGACCCTTACTAGGTGAGCATATACAGGTATGGGACCTGTTATCCAGAATGCTCGGGATCTAGGGTTTTCCAGATAACAGTTCTTTCCTTAAGTCTGCTAGAAAATCATATAAACATTAAATAAATGCAATAGGTTGGTTTTGCTTCCAATAAGGATTAATTATATCGTAGGTGGGATCGAGTACAAGGTACTGTTTTATTATTATAGGGAAAAGGAAATTATTTTTAAAGTTTTTGATTATTTGGATAAAATGGAGTCTATGCAAGATGGCATTTCCATAAGTCAGAGCTTTCAGGATAACAGGTTTCTGGATAATGGATCCCATACCTGTACAGTATATGGCAGCAACATGAGCAATTTTAGTTAGATATTAGGACAAAATATAGAGGAAGATGTGTACTATGTGGACACATATAGCCATGCATTTTACCCACATGCAGAATTATTCCCCAAAATTCTAACAGCATCATGGGTGCCCCTAAAATGCATGCACCGTAAATTAGCACACATTCTTCTTCACTTCACTGAACATAGCTTATGTACCTTGTTGACCAATTCAGCACATTGTTATTCAACATTTAGGGGGTTATTTTCTAAACCACAATTTTTTTTCTCGTCTGTTTTTTTTTTGGCAAAAACTATATTTTTTGTGGGAAAAAATAACTCTTTTCGAAATTTTTTATACCCTGAAGCTGCAAAAAGTCAAAATCCACCATCTCAAACCTGCTTAGGTCATGTAGAAGTCAATGGCAGATATCCCATTTACAGTTTGCGTGATCTGTGCTGGGTTTCTGCACTGAAAATGTAGGGGTTTTCGGGCGATAACACAAAAAAAAGCAATTGATTCATCTGTTAAAATCTGAAAAATTCGTACAAATCTGGTTTACACTTTAAATTTACAAAAATTCCCCTAAAATCCCTTGAATCTATTCGAAATTCGATAAGCATTCAACTATCGAATAGTTCTAGGCTATCTTTTTGCTCGATATTCGATTTCTCAATGAAATCATATGATCGAATACCGATTATTCGATTTCAGGAAAAAATCGTACTTTTGCCTTCGAGCCTCCGAACAATTTGTACGATCGAGGCGTTCGATTGTACGAATGGTATTCGAGCAGGTCTTTGCAAAAGAAACCTATGGGGGGGGGGGTTTCCCATAGGCTTCTATTGGTATTCGGTAGGTTCAATCTAGCGAAGTAGGCATTTGAAAAAAATTTAAATCCTTCGATCATCGAATGATCGAATATTCGAATATTCCATATTCGATGATAGAATGGGCCAAATTTGTATATTCGATCCTCCGAAAAAAACGTACGATCGGTATTCGATCGAATAAAATCGAACTTCAATCTCTTCACACAAATTTTGTAAATTTGCCCCTTAATTTTATCGAGATTTTTCCCCAACCTGACTTTTTCGAGTTATTTTATTGGTAAAGAAGATCATGCTTGGTTTAATAAAAATATGAGCTGAATTCATGTTTTAGAAAAAAGTTAGTTACCAGTGATGCATAAACGAATGTTTAAATCAGGACAGCCCATCTGGAGGCCTGTACGCCAGATGTGATACTACAAAGGATTTTTATGGTCTCCTGTCTGCCTAAGGGATCCATAGAGGTTTATGACATCATGGTTTTGATACTATCTGGTCCACAAATAGATGATATCTCAACTGATCGTGTATTGAAGAAGCTGGATAGTAATTATTATGTCATATAAAATGGGATTTTAGCAGTACATACAGAGGTAATTAGGGCTGCCCCATGTCTGACCTTGGCTGATACCCTACTCTACCCATCCATGCTTTTTTACATGATGACACCAGACAGATCAGACTGGAAGGCCAGAAGATATCCTTGAGGGCCCCAGCTAAGGACAGTTCCCATCAGCACTATGAAAACTAGTACATTTAGCACTGAATAGAGCTAATTGTTGTTAGAGTGGGCCCTTACTGTCATGTCTCTGGTGGGTCTTCAATTTTCTCAGACATAAAGATAATTCTTGAGTTGGCCAAGGTTTCTACAGGCTTCAGTTTAATTGCATTACTAACCTAGAGTTCTCAAGTACATCCAGTGATAGAATGATTTTATTAAACAAACACTTGTGTGCCTTTTTTCGATCTCTGGTCACCCCTGAAAACACAAAAATATGGGCAAATTTCAGAAAAATCTGTGTAAGAAAAACTTTTCTATTGAGGGATAAATCTACTGATACACTTGACTGTTAACTGGTCACAATGTCAACTTTACATGTGCACTTTGTCATCCATCAGTAATTATTCAATTGCTTTGAGCACCAAAGAACCAATAAGTCTGCATGAATTGAGGCTGCAATGACCACCTTAGATTATATGAGAGTTTTTAGGTGTTGCTCCATCATAAGAGCACACCCACAATTTCTCCTGTGAATATTTGCAAATTTACTACAAACAAGAATTAGTTTTTGCCAAAAGAAATGTCTTCAGGATCTGGCTGGCAAACTTCCATTATAAAGATAGAGCAGCCACGTTTGCATCTACCTACTCCATGCTAATATCCCAAATACACCCTTTACTTGCATAAATACTACATTTCCTAAATGCATTTGCCAGAAACAACCAAACAGAACTGCACCTATATTTTTAAATCAGTGCCATTTTGTTCTTCCCATAGTCAGAGAAAACGCAATCACACACTGATCTGCACCCTTTTCAGAAACCGCTGAACCGCTGATAGGTTGCCATCCTTCTGTCAGTGTTCACATGGGGTGGATTTCAGGCCAACTAGTCTTCTTGCCAGTATCCATTATACCTATTGCCTTCATAATTGCACAAATGGTGCAGATCAAGCTGCTATAAATAACATCTTCTTACTTTGTAATGTTCAAGAGTCAGTTGCAAGTTATTCATGTATGTCTGCCTCCAGAAAGATCTGGGCTACAGAAGAGAGGGGTCCCCAGTGCTGGAAGTCTTTGGATCTCATCTGGGGAAATTGTTCACATCACTGCCTGCCCCAGCAGAGCTTCAAATTGAAGGTCCTTATCACATACATGAGGGCTGCTTTTATCAGGAGCCAAGCAATCTGCCTCTATGTTTTTGGTATGTTGAAGGAAATCCACTCAAGCAACATGCAAACTCCTTGCAGATAGTGTCCAAGCTGGAACCCAAGACACCAAATCGGCAGAAGTGCTACAGCATTTATTTCAACAGCCATGTAGACCCATCAGCTGCAGATACATGGCCCAAATGGACTTTTCAGCTGGATAATTGATATTTAAACAATATATTATCTGGTTTGGATTAAGGCAGACACAGTTTTGGGAACATGCACTGGCCAGTAGTCTAGGGTGTGTTGAGTTGGAAGTCAAATGTAAGCCCAAGTATAGAACCAAAGTTATCCATTGCCATCCTAGAAGAAAACTTTACACAGAACACCTCACATAAACCATTGCAGTGACACAAACACATTCACAAACACTTATTCACTCACCTTGCAGAAAAAATAAGCCATCCTAAGGCGAACACCTTGAGATAGAATTGGCTTTCAAGGCTGCCAAAACAGTAGATCCCTGTCCGATTTTACCAACAGTGTGGTCCAAGGGCCTTCAAACGGATCTTACCGTGGGCCTTCAGAGACCTGTTGGCCAGAATTTTCAAACCAGCCTGAAAGAGATCTTCGGGAGGTCCCCAAAATGCACATTAGATCTTTTTTTTAATTGAAAACTTCAGCTGGTTGCCTGTGAAGTCAATTGGAGGAGACAGGCACAGACTGGGGGTATTTTTTCACCAGCTGTGTGCCATTAGCCTTACGGAAAACATTTTTTTCCCTGTAATTGCTAACAAATCAAACCATTTCCATTCAATCAGTGAAAACATCTAAACAATAAGGGTCTGCAAAATATTGGGGCTGACAAATAACACCTGCCCTGATTTTCCTTACGTCCATTGTGCCTCAAATCTGATTTGGTATAGCAGACACCTAACAATCCTAGAAGCCGGGAGCCATTTGTTTAGAAGTCTCTTGTGTGGACACTGCGTGATCCCCACACTGAGAGCCTGAGAGAGAGATGGAGTTATTTAGCCTTTCAGTATGGAAGTTATGGGGTCTGCAAGAAGTACAAAGGATGGTGCCTAAAGCCATGGGCTGCTGATTTATTCCAGATGTGTTCCCAAGCAAACAAATAGTAAAAATCATCATGGAAGAGAGGAGAGAGAGAGAGACGTCTGTGTAGGAGGGGGGACGGGTGTGGATGGAATGACTCTTTCACATAAGAAGCAAAAACATTCAAACTCACATTGAGTAGGTTTCATGGCCTTTTCTTCCTAAACAACAATCCGGTTAATGCATAGAAATATACACAAATACATGCATGTACATGCTGCTATTTTAGAAGTGCATGCAATAAATCTTGCACTATTATAAGGACACGTTCTATTACTGTCGCTTTAAAAACATGGTGCTGTTATCTATCTTTAAATCAAAGTCTTTGCGTCCACCCCTAGCCCAACTCTGGTAGCCCTTCTCCCTCAGCTGTTGCACTGGTGTAATCAATTTCTTTAAAGCTGGTCATGTATTATAATACAGTAAATATATTATAAGTGACCTCATCACTCAAGTAGTTATGTTGTGTATTCCCAGCCTATGGCAAATTAGCAATTCTATTCCTAACTAATTGGCACCCCAGTGAGTATGACTATCCTTGTTCTTTAACCCAAATTGTATGCTCTTCTTTAAAGCAAAACAGTTTTTGGAGACTGGTGATGTGGGTTATATATATTATATATATATATATATATAATACACAAAAGCCGTAAATATCTTGTAAATTATATCCTTATAAAGTTCTTAAAGAGTTCTGATGTCATCAGTTATAAACGGTGAGTTCTGATGTCATTTCTGTCACATGACTCCCTGAAACTTGTGTATTATAATAAATAAAGTACCCCCAGTTGCAAAATATGAGGATATTAGAAGTTACCTCGGAGTTCCATGACCTGTATAAAAACACTCGGCCTACGGCCTCGTGTTTTTATATGGTCATGAAACTCCTCGGTAACTTATAATATCCTTATATTTTACAAGAGGTGGTACTTTATTCATTATATATTGTAGTATATATTATACAGGTATGAGAGCTTTAATCCAGAAGCCCACTATGCATAAATCTTCTAATTACTGGAAGGCCATCTCCCTTAGACTCAATTTTTAATCAAAAAAATTCAGATATTTAAATTTGATTTCCTTTATCTCTGTAATAAAGAAACAGTATCGTATACTTGATTATCAACTAAGATATAATTAATCCTCATTTGAGGCAAAACAATCCTTTTGAGTTTATTTAATGTTTAAATTAATATTAAGTGGACAATCTATGGAGATCAAAACCCTGGGGTCACGAGCATTCTGGATAATAACTGTAGTGTATTAGATAGGGATGCACCAAATCCACTATTTTGGATTTTGCCGAACCCCCAAATCCATTGTGAAAGATTAGTCCGAATACCAAACCGAATCCGAACCCTAATTTACATATGCAAATTAACGAGGGGGAGGGTAAAAGTGTGGCACGCACAAAATCACATGATTTTTCTGATTTGGTTTGGCCAGGCACAAGGATTCGGCCGAATCCTGCTGAAAATGGCCGAATCCTGGCCGAATACCGAACCGAATCCTGGATTCGGTGTATCCCTAGTATTAGAGATTATATTTGAATGCATACAAAACTCATTTTAAATTTAGCATTGCTGGTCCTTTGATACCGGTAAATGATTATTTATTTTATTTATTTTTTGGTGATAAATAAGCTTTACCTAAAAGGCCAATTTGACAACGTTGGGGGACAGCACTATAAAGGGGTTTCATGCACTTGGGTATTATTTATTTAAACGATGTGGACAACTAATATGAAGACAAGAGATTGAATGAATTACAGAATGAAACAGGAAGAATTATGGCAAGCAGTCGATAGACCACTTGTAGGATAAAACATCAGTAGTTTAAAAACATCCATATTTTTCATTGGGTGAGCTGTTGAAACTATAAAGACAATCTATTGCTACAGTAACAGCATGTCCATAAATGAATTTGATTATAGTCAGCAATATTTTTATTTTATTTTTTTAAACTGAGCTAAAAATTATTTTTTGATTTAGGAGAATCATGGGGACTTGCTCACAAGAGCTTACAGTCTAAATACGGGTAGCATTGTACATTTTCCTTGTTTCTGCTTGAATGGCGCTTGCTCCAGTTTATTGCATTTATGTGTGTGTGCTCTCAGGCTTACAATGCAGAATGTGATCACGTGAAATTTTTGGATAAGGTTTTTATAACAGTGGAAGACTGATAAAGAGTCTTCAAACCTTTTGTTTTGTGATATCCCAGCAAACATGCACGCGAGCCAATAATAAAGGCCAGTTCCAAACACACAGTCACACAGACCAGATACAGACACACGCAATCTTGGCACATGAGGCACAGTGACATCTGGGAGTGGAGAGAAAGCTTTGCCAGATGTGGGGCCGTTTCCTTCTTGTTATGATGTGAGGGGCTCCTATCCCATCAACCTCATCAGCCCAGCCGAGAGGGAGAAAGTGAGTCAAAAGGAGGGAAAGCAAGACGAAGGGAGAAGGAAGGCAGGGGGAATGGCAAGCTCCTGGGCTTCATAGAGTGTAGTAGTAAATAGAGAGATAGGGAGTGAGTGAGAGAAGGTCCAGGAGGAAAAGAGAGAAGGAGGGGGTCAAGGAAACAGAGAGATAAGAGGGACACAGGACAGGGAAACTGATAGAGGGGAGGCTGAGAGACATGCAAGAGGGGGTGGGAGAGACACAGTTAGTAGAAACAGAGGGGTGAGGAAAGGTTAAAAAAAGAGCAAGGAAGGGAACAAGAAACACAACCAGAGAGGGAAGAGGAGAGGTAAGGAAAAACAAAACCTCTCCAGAGAGAGTAAGAGAGAGAGCACAGGAAATAGACAGAGGAAGGTACTCACACAATCAGAGAAAGTGGCAGAGCAATAAGTAAAAAGACTGAGAGAGAGAGAGACAGAAACGCAGAAAGATCCCACTCTATTGGCCGTTGGATTTGGGGCTGGCTCGGTGTGCATCATGCTCCCATTTTGGCTGGGGATGTCCTGCTTACTGCTGCTCATTTCTGAAACAGGAGGGAGAGTTTATAAGGGGAGGAAGAAGCCACCGGCACTGACAGCGCAAAGGTATACTGACTTTCTTGTTTTACTCTGTACATTCTGCATATGTGTCTGACACACCGGAGCTGCATTACCAGCAGAGATAACGGTAATGCCTTATCCATAGGTGCATGTGTTGGTCCTGATACTCTATAAGAAGCAATGATACTGTATTCCATACATACTGTAAATGTTTTAGGATATTGATGATGATGCATTTGGAGCAGAGGAGAGATTCTATATTACATAGATACTGTATGATATTCATAGGTCATATGTTTGATGCTGCTATAAGAAATAGAGATACGGGTATGGGACCTGTCATCCAGAATGCCCAGGACCTGGAGTTTTCTGGATAATGGATCTTTCTGTGAGTTGGATCTTCATTCTTTAAGTCTACTAGAAAATCATGTAAACATTAAATAAACCCAATAGGCTGGTTTTGCTTCCAATAAGTATATAATAATAGTAATAAGTATATTTTAGTTTGGATCAAGTACAAGGTGCTGTTTTTTTTTTATTATTATTATTATTATTTATTACAGCGAAAAAGGAAATATTTTTTATTTGGATTATTTGGATGAAATGGAATCTATGGGAGACAGCCTCCGCGCTATATCATTTTTGGATAAGGGGTTTCCTGGAAATGGATCCCATACTTGTACTGCGTTACACATACAGATGCTGTATTGTGTTCATAGTTTTTGGTTTAACAGAGGGGTGTTAAGAAGCCGGGGCATTGTACTACACACATTGTTTCATGTGTTGACATTCAGCATGCCTTATGTCACACAAATATACTGTATTACAAATGGCAAAAACACAGCTATTTTATATATTCATATACTGTATTTAATATGAGTGTTAAAGGGGTGGATCATCTTTAAAGAAGAATTTAACCCTAAATTTAAAAAAATGTACCCCACATCCCCACCAAGACCTCCCCCCAGCCTAAGTGTTATCTCAGGAAAATGCTTCTAACGTTTTACTTACCCCTCTGTGCAGATTCTGGCATTGAACTTCACGAACGCCATCTTCAGCCACTTAGGCAATCTTCGGAATGAGAACTGCGCTTTAGAAATTGTCATGAGTTCTGGCGCATGCGCAGTTGTCGCGAGTCAGAACGTTGCTCCAACTGCGCTTGCGCCACTACACCGTTCTCATTCCAAAGATTATGGAAGTGGCGTTGTGAAGATGGCGCTGTAAAGTCCGATGCCTGAATCTTCACCGAGGGGTAAGTAAACACAGCAGAGGGGGGAAGTAAGGGAGCGGGTCAAACAGGTAATTTAATTATCTGCGTTGGAAAATAACAGACATGGAGTGGCTTAAATTTCCATGCTTGCCCTGTTAGGATGGTGGCAGACTACTACAAATTGCCGGCGGGATGGCATAACAATCACTTCAGATTTCCGAAGTCGCCCAAAGTTTCCTTGTGAGGCAACTTCGGGAATCTGAATTGATTCTTATGCCATCCCACCAGCAGGCCCGGACTGGCAATCTGTGGGTTAGGGCAAATGCCAGATGGGCTGCTATAAGGTGCCATAGAAAGTCAGTATTTAGTGGGCTGGTGGGGACTGTTTGGGCCTCTATGTGGGCTGATTGGGCCTCTGTGTACCTGAAATGCCAGGGCCTATTTTGATTCTCAGTCCAGTCCTGCCCGCCAGTGATTCATATTCTTGCTGGCGGGAAGATTTGTCACCGGGCTACCAAAACCCGATCCGCACATTAACCCGACCCGTACTCCCTCCGCCTGCGCCCACCCGCACCTGACTTCTGTGTTCCTTTTGTTACAGTTTGCTCCATTAGTTTCTACATTTCTCAGCAACTAATTAGTTGGAGACCCTCCCCTTCCCAAACAGGGCCATGCCAAGGGGTAGGCAGAGTAGGCACATGCCTAGGGCGCTAAGCTAGGGGGAACCAGGCACATACCCCCTCTGTCGCCTACCCCCAGTCCGGTCACAACTTGGGGGCAGATTTATTATTGGTCGAATTTTGAATAAAAAAAAATTCAAAATTCGACCATGGGAATAGTGGGTGAAGTAAAAAAAAAAAAATTCGAATTCGAAGGATTTTACCGCAATTCGATAGATCGAACAATCTATCGTTCAAATTTTTTTTATTCGATCAAAAATAAGGATACCCAATTCGGCAGGTTGGTTCTGGCGAACTAGGTGGTCGAATAAAAATTTAAAGGGGAAGTACTTCGACCTTCCAATAGTCGAATATTCGAATAAAATTTTATTTGAATATTCAAATTATTCGAATTCGAATATTCGATGGTCGAATTTGCCTAATTTGAATATTCGAAGACTCAAATAAATTTTAAATTCGATCGAACTTCGAATTATTCATGTGAATTTAGTAAATTTGCCCCTTGGTGTGCTTTTTGCTTCTTGTTGCGCTCCTGCGCATGCGGCATGCTAGTTCGTGCATCAGCACGCGAGCACCACATTGTGCATGCGCACTTGCACTCAGAAATACATAAGATCCGAACCCACCCTCCCTCCACCTGTGCCTGCCCACACCCGACTTCCATGTTCCTTTTAAAGATTGAGAAAGAAGAGCTCAACCTCCCACCCGCAAATGTGGGTGTGGGGTCTGCCCGAACCCACCCGACCTGCGGTCAATTTTTTGTGATTAAAGCAACAGGCAAACAATATGAACAACACCAGTTCTATTCATTTGGGGAAAACTGTTCCTTTAAAGTGGCCAGTCCAATTGAATTGTTTCTATCAGTGAGGTTAATGATGAGAAAGCATTGAATACACCCCTCACAAGGAAACGAAGCGCCGCTTGTGCTTAGCGCTGGCGACTCTTCATTATACAGGAAGACACATGAAGGCAGTTGGGGGAGATTGTCGCCCAGAAGAACAGGCGATTAGTTGCCAGGCGACTATAATCTGCCCGTGTGTCACTACCCTAACATACTAATGGTTAACTTAAAGTTGAATCACCTATTTTAAAGCCCATCTTGAAGGTCAGTTGGGTTGGGAATTGAGGAGAAAACGTATTTGCTGCCTTAACCCCACATGTAATGAAAGGCACAAACCCTGTCCGGGTGCTGTTACCTAAAGCAAATATTTGTTTTTCAATATTTGTCCGTCACTTTTCTGGTCTTTTGCTACATAGTTTCAGGAGTCATAGCCAGTTGTGCAGAGAATATGAACAACCAGACACACACCGCTTTCGGTAAAAATTACCTCTACAAATAACCATATAACCAGTGAAACTTTATGTTGTAAAAGTTGCTTAGAATGACATTTTCCTTAATTATGTAAAGGCAGTATTTGTGTGGGCATCCCTGTTAATACACCAGCACACACACACACACACAGGGAAAAAACATGCAGCTGCTTTCACGCCTCAGCCTTGGCACTAATGCTCAGTGAAACATTCCAAATGTCTCTGGAATTAGCAGTAAATCATGAAACCATATTTTGCGGAACCTTTGATGCTAATACTTGGGTTTGCTTGGAATAGTGTATCAAGTACGAATACTTTTAGCACTTCTGCGGTGAGGTTATCAGACTTTAAAGTGTCCGACATGATGAATTCACTAATGCTATGCTCTGTGCATGGGAAAAATGCCTTATAGTACATGTTGGCTGTTTTGTTCAGTATTCTGCCAAATATTTGTCTTGTCTCACATAGAAAATGGAAACATTCAAAACATAATTTTGCCATGTTTTCTGTACTTTGCACCCCGTCCTGCACTTGACTGCACTTTAGTGTCCTGCACTTGACTGCACTTTACCTGAAGGACTTGTTGCAACGACGTCACACCTCCCACAATCTTAGATCAAATGGATCC
>CM044437.1:15027400-15068798 GCA_024363595.1 Xenopus borealis | reverse complement strand
GCACTTGACTGCACTTTACTGTCCTGCACTTGACTGCACTTTAGTGTCCTGCACTTGACTACACTTTAGTGTCCTGCACTTGACTGCACTTTAGTGTTAGGTGCAGAGGGCAGCCAGACCCCAGATGCAAGTGTTTTATAAATTAGCAGAAAAGCACACTTTTAATTCTCATGCACTTGTCAAAGTAAATGTCCTCTACAGTATAAAATGTATATCTAGGTTTTATCTTATGCTTTATTGTGCCTTCATTCATTAAAGGGGTTGTGCACCTTTGAATTAACTCCGTTATCCAGAAACACATTATCCAGAAAGATCCAAATTACAGAAGGGCCGTCTCCCATAGACTCCATTTTATCCAAATGATTCAAGTTTGTAAAAATGATTTCCTTTCTCTCAGTAATAATAAAACAGTAGCTTGTACTTGATCCCATAAGATATAATTAATAGTGATGGGCGAATCTTGGGCGTTTCGCTTTGCCGAATTTTTCGTGAACTTCCTGAGAAATTATGGAAATGGGGAAAAATTCTCAAAACACTGCCGGCGTCTCATTTTGGACGCGGGCGTCCAAAGACATTCACCGGCAAAAACGACACGCTGGTGTCCAAAAAAATTCACCATAAATTTGCGCCAAGCGAATAACAATCACTAATAATTAATCCTTATTGGAAGCAAAACCAGCCTATTAGGTTTATTTAATATTTACATGATTTTCTAGTAGATTAAAGGTATGAAGATCCAATAACTGTAAAGCCCCAGGTGCCAAGGGTTTTGGATAACAGGTCCACTACCTGTAGTATGATATTGAGTGTGATATTCTGAGACGATTCATAATTTATTTTTATCTTTTATTATATTCAGTTAATTATATTATTATTCAGCAGCCCGCCAGTTTGCAATTTCAGTAATCTGATTGCTGGGGTCCAAATTACCCTAGCAACCATGCTTTGGTATGAATGAGAGACTGGAATATGAATAGAAGAGGCCTGAATGGAAAGACGAGTAATAAAAAGTAGCACTAACAATAAATGTGTAGCCTTACAGAGCTTTTGTTTTTTAGAAGGGGTCAGCGATTGAAAGCTGGAAAGAGTCGGAAGAAGAAGGCAAATAATTAAAAAACTATAAAAAATAAACATTAGAGACCAACAGAAAAGTTGCTTAGAACTGTCCATTCTCTAACATGCTAAAAATGAACTACCCCTTTAATATAAGGATTTGCCGAAAACCCAAATCCATCATGAAAAATTCAGACGTATACCGAACATAATCCAAATCCTAATTTGCATATACAAATCAAAGACGAGAAACTGTGCATGTAGTGCCCGGTTAAACATTTTTTAATTCCTTGTTTTCTGATGAAAAGTCATATGATTGTATGGATTCGGATTTGGTTCGATGAGGCACAAGGATTCAGCCTAATCGGAATCCTGCTGAAAAAGACTAAATCCTGGATTTGGTGCATCCTTACTTTAATAGGAAACTAAACCTACAAATACTTTCTAAATTGCAATTTTTGCAATTCACATATTTTTTTTTTATATGTTTTGAAGATATTAATAGATTTACACAGATAATTCTCTGCTTTAAGCCAAGAGGCTCTAAGCTACTGCCACGAGTGTGCTGAATACAAAAATGCTCAAAAGTGCACCCTGAGTAATTTTGCATTATATTTTTGTAATTTTTTATTTATCCCCAATTTCAAATGGTCAACTCATGTTTAATTATTATATTAAATAGGCTATAATTTAATAATCAGCTCTGTAGCATCAGCTTATATTATAGACCAACCTCATTTTCTGCTGGATAATTAGTGACGACCCCTAAGCTTAGCTTCTCAACAGCTGCTCAGAGCCCACTGAGCATGTGAGTGTCACAGACACTTTCCAAGATGGTGACCCCCGTTGACAAGTTTGAAGTCCTGGATCATTGCTGCTATTGACAAGCTGAAACTTAGGCTGGTGCAATAAGTTCAGTATATAAAATATGGCATTTTTAGCTATTTTCATTTTTAGGGTTTAGTTCTACTTTAAGAGCTAGAAGAATTGAGCTTCTCTGCATGTATCAATGTTACCATGGTATACCTCCTCTATTGTGGATGTGCTCTCAATTCCAGTTCGGGCACAGTGGATACCTTGTAAGCATTGGAATGCTCAACATATATTTCAGAAGGTTTTACTGCCATTTAGCATAATTCTGTTTCTCTTTTTAGGCTCCGCTCCGGACCTCATGTTTGTTACTCAGGGATGGGAGCAGGTTGTTGCCCAGGCTGGACAGTGTCTCCAGGCACAGGACAGTGCCTTCAACGTAAGTCTTTGCTTCACCAGTCAGACTGGCCTGGCAGGTTATTTAGGAATGTTCCTTTGTAATGGTGCACAGAGTGGGCCCTAGAGTAGGGGGGTTCAGTCCAATACTGTGCTTGACATTACAGCAATATGGCTATTAGAGATGCGTGTACTCATTCATGTAGTATGCAGGCAGTACAAGGGAGAAAGATAAAGACATTACTTTTGGCACTCAGCACTTACAAAGGGAGTAAGGATAAATTAAAGAAAGACTGTGTTAGATTTGCCTAACTCTACTGTTCTGCTGAAGGGAAGCTTCTATCAGTGACAAAGCAAGGACCCATATTTCATTTGCATGGCTTGAGCTAGGTTATAACTATGAAAAATATCCAGATTTGAAAATCTTGCCTAAACACAGAAGATGGACAGCTAACATCTGTCTCTGTTTTATTCAGCCCTTTGTTCCTATGGCTGTGGAAGTGGGTTCTGCATTGCTCCAAATGTATGTTCCTGTCGGGATGGGTATCAAGGTGTCACTTGTGCAGGTAAAGGTTGGCTTGGAAAATGCCAGGTCTGGTTTTATTGATGACAAACATGGTAAACTGATTCCTTCTCTCATTCTAGATGAATTTTCAAGTGAACATGAAAAAGCTTTGGAAGACAAAGGTCAGTCACAAAAATATGCTTTAATATTCTATTTGGTAAACTTATTAGGCCAGTGCTGGACTGAGAATCAAAATAGGCCCTGGCATTTCAGGTACACAGAGGCCCAATCATCCCACTTAGAGGCCCAAACAGCCTTCACCAGCCCACTAAATACTGACTTTCTATGGCAACTTATAGCAGCCCATATGGCATTTGCCCTAACCTACAGATTGCCAGTCCGGGCCTGTATTAGGCTATATCAAGGAAAATTCTGGATGATAGTATCACTGTAGAACGACCCAGTAATATGGTTACTGCTCTTTACCTGGCACACTGTGGAATGCAGTAGTTGTTGGTAGACCTAGTAGTTGTTGGTAGAAGCATGGGAGCAGAGGAAGTTGACAACAGTAAAATAAGATTTTGACAATGACTGTTATATCAGTCTTCTTTAGACTAATCTACAGGAGTCCTTCTGGGACCACAGCACAAATCTTTTCACTGCCACAATAGGCTTTGAGAGGGACCAGAAATCTTTACCAGAGTTCCTAACCTTCTGGCCTACTCCTTATTATTACACCACTGTCTGTAACACTTCAGCTTGTAATGTGGGTCAACAACACCAATACTTTTATTTGACGGCCATCCTTACCAGATGGGCAACGTTTTGAACAATCCACTGCTTTATTACTAGTAACTGTTCTCCAATGAGTTCCAACTTCCTACATTTAGCAGAACCATTATGTCCAAGCATGCAGTGGCCACCACCTCAAGCACAGGTGTCAATAACCACCTGAACAGTATTTCATCACAGGTTAAGGTATAAGTAACTGGTTCCCAATGTTGCCTTGTTCGTGCCTCCGACTCTGCCCTAGTCCAATTAGGGGCTGAAGTATCGGTGAATATGAAAGTAGAGTCTGGCACTCGCAGGTTAACTGCAAAAGTGTTTTTGAAATAAAATACTTTTGCAGTTAACCTGCAAGTGCCAGACTCTACTTTCATATTCACAGATATTTCATCACAGGTGTCCAGCCTCAGAACATTGACCTTCATCTTCTGCCTTAGGCTCCTGTCACCATCCAACACTCCTGTCAACATTTAACACTTCTGCACTGTGGAATACAACTTATATCTTATGTTACTATCCTATCCTATATTTTATATCACTTTTATACTAAGGAAGAGCCTACAGAACATCTTGTTTCTCAAGTAATGGTTTCCTGAACTTGAGCCACCTATTACCACCTTAGAAATCCAGTTCATTAGCTAAGGCTTTCCTAATGAAAAGGAGGAGTAAGAATAGTAGTCCCCCCCATACAAGCTGTTGTTAAAGTTCCACGCCCAAAACCCACTTACAGCGAAAGGCTAGGTTGAAAGTCCTACTCTACAAGTAGCTGTCTATAACCGTTATAGGCTTTAAAGTTACTGGACTTGTTCTTGGTTCTAAGCACAGAATATGTAAATAAAATCAAATTCCATGTGATATATTTATGTATATTAAGCAGTATAGATTACCTTGCTGCAAAGATAAGGAACTGTTGAAACATGCAGTCAGATGCTCTGTGCTTTATTATATGCAGGTACTCCTCTCACCTGCCTATCTGCTTTCTGTGATCAGAACTGTAGAATGGTGAATGGGGTTCCATCATGTAGCTGTTTCCATGGATACAGTCTTGGGAAAGATGGCAGAACGTGCTATGGTAAGTGGCCGGAATTTTGTAAGACTACTCATAAGTTACTCAGTGTAAAAGCCAATCATGCGGTCTTACATAATTTTTTATCACCAGGTAAGTAGTTAGTAAAACCTCCTGTTCTTTGACATGAATTGGGTAAATTTCAACTATTCCTTCCAGAACATCTGTTGGGCTATTTAGATCTAGTTACTGGGAGGTATGGAAGGAATTTCACTTCAACCTTTTGAACATGAAGCCTTTGTTAAACCCATCATTTAGTGTTGGGGGCATAACTATTGTGATAAGTGAAACTGGAAACATCCCACAACAATAATATTTGTGTGGTAGGGAGCACATAGTCATCTAAAATGAGTTTGTACTTTATATAATTCTACTATAACTAATCATTATTGCAATGACTTCCATGTATGGTTGCCCACACTTAGGGGCAAATTTACTATTATTCCCCATAATTAGTTCGACCAAATTCACAATTCGATAAGTATTAGACCATCGAATGCTTCTAGGCTATAATTTTGCACGATATCCGATTTCTCGATTAATTCGTACGATCGGATACCGATCGTTCCATTTCACGAAAAAATCGTGAAATTTCCTTCGAAAGTCCGAAAAATTATCATGCAGGCAACATATATTCCTTTGCATATTAGCATTAGGTGTTATTTGGTTAAAATGTTTATCTCAATAGCATAGCAGTTGTATTTTTTTCCTAGATGTTGATGAATGCTCCAGGCCGCAGGCATCCAGTCTCTGTCAACAACAATGTAAAAACAGCATTGGCAGCTATAGATGCCTCTGTTTCTATGGGTATCAAATATCACCTAATGGCCGCTCTTGTGTACCTACTAAGCACCTAAACTTTATCACAGGCATTGCAGGTAAGTTGTTTTGTGTTTTGAACATACATGAAGATACATACGAGATGATCAATAAGTATTGCTTTTACACTGGTGGGGGGGAGGGGGGGGGGAGGGCTCTGCCATAGGTCTTCAGCAACCAAGCATTTTCTCTTTGGGATGTCAGGAAATGTACTTCAACACCAAATAAAATAAAGTAGGTTGGCCAACCCTGATATAATGTATTATTGTTGCAATGCTTCCTATCTCAGCATCACCCTAATGGTACTATCTTGCTCTTCTGTCTCTGCTTTGACCTAATCTTCATTTTGCATGACCATGTCTACCTTCTTTCTCTATCTTGCCCAAATGTAGCCATCTTTTTCTACTGTCACCATCTCAACTTTCAACCTCTGCTCCACACCAAATAAAAGACAGTATGTTGGCCAACCCTGATATAATGTTTTATTGTTGCAATGCTTTCTTTCTCAGCATCATCCTAATGTCTCCATCTTGCCCAACTGGCACCATCTTGCTCTTCTGTCTCTACCTTGATCTAATATCTTCGTTTTGCATGACTGTCACCATGTCTACTTTCTTTCTCTGCCTTGCCCAAATGTTGCCATCTTTTTCTCAACTTTCTACACTCTGCTTGTTAAAATGCCCTGCTGTCACCATTTCATTCTCTTCACTTCTCCTTGCTTTAATGTCTAAATGTTATTCTTCTATCACCATATCTCCCATTTGCCTCCCCCTTGTCCTAGTACCCTCATTTTGCCTTTCTTCCACCATTTCTTCTGCAGTTCCTACTGCTGTTATCTACAGCTGCTGTTCTGGACTTCATTATGTACTTGGCCTTTGGTAGTCTCCCCTATTTGGACCCCCGAAACAGATCTCTGGCTTGCCTCTCATCTTACATTTATCTGCCAAAAAAATCTTTTCTTTCTGCTTCTGCGGTGCAGATGTTGAAGGAACCACTGAAGATGTTAATGGGAGTCATATATCTACAAATGCTGTCCAAGTACATAATGTTAAACGTGTCGCACTTCTGGAATGGAGACAAGAACGGCTTTGTGACAGCATAGCAGGATATGTATAGGATACACTAGTCATAATCATTCCCAGCATGAGCCACACACATGTTGGTTAAAGTTCCTGTATTCTAATATGGTTCTAATTCTAACTTTAATTTTAGAATATTTGTCCTACATTTTCTATAGAAAAACATATATGCAATTAATTTTTTTAACACACTATAAGAAATGGTTTATACACAAACACATGTAGGTCAGTTTCAGTCAGCAGTATTACAGTATTGTACTTGCAATAGTGACCCCTTCGATAAACAGAGGATAACAGGGCTCATCTTCTAATGCCACATAAATGTCTGATTGCTGCTAATGGAGACAAAGGTTCCCATAATTGAACAATATACATAACTCACAAGCAAGGAAGAAGCATGCCAGATAATGTCCATCTCCAATCCATGTGTTTCCCCTCTTAGATGTAACTTGGGGATGGCAAGGTTTATTGTGGTCATAAAAGTGAGGATGAGTTATGATTCTTAGCCCCCCCAACAACTAGCAACCGGATTTTGGTGCAGCTACAACTGGATGGTCACAGGTTGGACAGTGTATATGAGTGAGAAGAAGCTCTAGGGTTGGTCAGATGTCTCTGTATTTCTATACCTGTTTAACACCTCTCTTTGGTTTTCAGCAAACAATTGCGTAACCTACTTACTAAAGTGCATATTAAAGGGGCTAGTCGCCATTAAAGTATCATCTACTTTAAAGGTCTTTCTTTCTTTTTCTTACTTCTTTGTTACTGTCACTGCCTCTTCTCCCAGTAGGTTGTGGAGTTTCATCTCTTTTTTTATGGATGCGAAGTCTGGGATGTGACTGGAGAATCTCTGGAAGTGGGTGTACCTCAGTGCTGAGTACTTGGGGCACTGTAGCGAGAAGTAGGCCTCATCATCCACTGCCTCCTGCTCACATTGCTGGCACAGTCTATTCTCTCTGAGTCTGTATGTCTGTCTGTGCTGTCCCAGTTCAATCTCCAGGTTGTGGGCACTCAGTCTGTACATACTCAGGATCTGTCTGTCTTTGGGGTTCTGTAGCCTTTCCAGATATGGGGAAAGTCTGTATTCCCTCCCCAGTTATTGGTAGATGGAAAGTTTCCGAGAGTTTGATATTTCATTCCTCCAATCATGGCTATATTGTTCTTTTGATTTCTTTATTTTTTGTGTTATTTGGCCTTTTGTCAGTTGGTGGGAGTCTTGGGTGGGCAGGGTGCTGATGAGTTGTTTCAGGACACATGGTTTGCCCTGGGTCTGGTTGTTCAGCCATGCTTTATGGTGGTAGGTCATGGGGCTGCTGTTCTGTAGTTGAGACCAGTATGAGAGCGCCCTCTTCTGTATGGGAAACAGTAGGGGAAATATGTCCAGCTCAGCCTGACAGGCAAAATTTGAGGTGCTCCTGTGGACCTGGAGAAGGTGCTTACAAAATTCCAGGTGGAATATTTCTGTTGGGCTATCTATCTACCTATCTATTATTTATCTACAGTATCTATCACTTTATTTTGCTCTCTATTCATCATTCATCTCTCATCTCTTTCTCTCTCTCTCAATATATATATATATATTTATATATATATATATATATATATATATATATATATATATATATATATATATATATATATATATATAGAATCTATATCTATCATCTATCTCTCACTATCTATCTCTATCTATTATCTATCGCTCTCTCTTGCTCTCTATCCATCTCTCTATCTATCTCTCTCTATCCATCTCTTTCTGTCTCTCTCTCTCTCTCTCTCTCTCTCTCTCTCTATATATATATATATATCATCTATATACATCTATCCATCTATTTATCTATCTATCTATCCATCTCTCTATCTATTATCTATCTACAGTATCTATTGCTCTCTATTCATCTCTCTCTCTATCCATCTCTTTCTCTCTCTCTCTCTCTCTCTCTCTCTCTCTCCGATATATCTATTTATCTACCTATCTATCTATCCATCTATCTATCTATCTATCTATCTATCTATCTATCTATCTATCTACCAATTTATTATCTATCTATCCCTCTTTTGCTCTCTCTCCATCTCCAACATTTCAGTCTGCATTGTGACCTTTGTCTTGAGGTCTGCCTTGATACATATATATATATATCATCTATATCTATCATCGATCTATCTGTCTGTCTGTCTGTCTGTCTGTCTGTCTGTCTGTCTGTCTATCTATCTATCTATCTATCTACCTATCTATCTATCTAAAAGATTGATAGAAAGATAGCTAGATTACAAGTTTGGCCACATTATGTATGACACTAACACACCTTTCACAATAGGGAGGAACAACCTTTTACCTGCACTTATGGGCTGGGTTGGCTTTAAACTCTTAATTATTATCACTATATTATATATTATTTATTCATTCATAGCTCCTTCCCCTTGTGGAGAATATGGCTGTGAACTAAAGTGCAATGATGGAGGCTGTGAGCACGTGTCAAGGGTGTGTCCTGTTGGATTCCGAATGGCAGAGACTGTGAATGGAGTGACCTGTACAGGTAAAAACATGGCATCCCAACCTGTAGTACACATTAAATTCTCAGTTTGCACTCTGAGTGCTCTTGCTTTGTTACAAATCTTGATCTTGCTGTAATGCAGTAAGGCATTGAACATCTTAAAGTGGTGGTTCACCTTTAAGATAGCCTTTAGTTTAGTTATAGAATTCCTAATTCGAAGTAACTTTTCAATCGGCCTTAATTCTTTTATTTGTTATACGTTTTGAATTGTTTTTTTCTGACCCCCCAACTAAAACAAGTTTTCTGTAGGGCTGCAACTTTATTGTTATTGATACTTTTTATTAGTCATATTCTATTTAGGCCCTCTCCGAGTCATATTCCAGCCTCTTATTCAAATCAATACATGGTTGCTGTGGTAATTTGGACCCTAGCAACCAGATTGCTGAAATGGCAAACTGGAGGGCAACTGAATAAAAAGCTAAATAACTATAAAACCACAAACAATAAAAAAAAAAAAAGAAAACCAATTGCAAATTGTCTCAGAATATCACTCTCTACATCATTAGTGATGGGCAAACGGCCGCGTTTCGCTTCGCCGAAAAATTTGCGAATTTCCAGATAAATTCACTAATTTTTCACCGATTCGCGAAACGAGTCGCGCGTCGTTTTTGACGCGCGTCGCGTCAAACGTGACGCGTCATTTTCGGTGCGCGTTGCGTCGTTTTCGTCGCGTGGCGTCAAAAACGACGCGCAACTCGTTTTTGCGCGGCAAATTTTTTTTGGCGAATTTTTTTGGCAGTTTCGCGAATTTATTCGCTAGCGGCGAATCGCGGGAATTCGCCGCGAATTCGCCCCTGGCGAATAAATTCGCCCATCACTATACATCATACTAAAAGTTAATATAAAGGTGAACAACCCCTTTAAGGCTGAGCAAATATGTTAAATGAAGGAGAGGCATGTGTATTGTTTTCTGTAAAGTATCGACATTGTAGAACAGTGCTGAATGAGAACATTCTCCAACCATATAGTCAAATAGTCACATACTAGCACTATACACTTTAAAGTTAAGCCTACATTTTCCTAACGTGTATATAAATTGGGAATATCTTCCCCACCCAAGCCACATCATACCTACTCCATTTGCCAGTGCCATCATATTTTCCTAAAACAAATAGCAGCTTTCAACCAGCAGCCATTTTCCCTCTGACACTTCATCAGTAACTTTGACATCTGCAAACAGGACATGCTGTAAAGTTCATTCAATGTAGAATGCAGGTTAACACAGGCACAACATACTTAGATAAAAAACTTCTTTTGGAGTTGAACAGTGTAATAGTTATGCTGAGCTCAGGAGAGGTGGTTAGGAGAAATAAATGGGATCAGACAGCTAGCGTTTCTATGGGAACCAGCAATGCTATTTCTTCATTGGCTGTTAGACTGGAGGGTGTGTTTCTAATCTGTAATCTGAGCTGAGAAGATGTGAGCATGCTTATGAGTGAACAGCCATAGGAAATTCCTGAAGGAGGGTCCAGAGTGGGTTAGAAGAGTAGAAGGATTTTTAAGCGATTAAGGGTATGCCGCAGCCTTATTGTTAACCTTTTAACAACCAGAGTGGCATATATCTGAAGATTGTAAAGAGGCTGCTCATTGATTAATTTTTGTTACGTTCCTATAAAAATAGAAGCTCCAAGCAAAAGATAAGCAGCTGAAAGCCTCCCAAAGCCGCTTCCAAGCCCAGTGAACCTTCCCAAAACGTTAGAAAACCAGAAAATTCCAGATGACGCTTAAAGTGATACTGACACGTTCCTAATTTTATAGGAATGTGTCTATATCAGTGAAGAGAAGCTGCACGTGAAATATAAGCAGCTGGGAGCCTCCCAAAGCCACCCCTAGCAAACGTTAGCAACAGCAACCCTCTGACACCATTAAATAATTTTGCTGAGTTGTTTCAGTTATACTGGGCTGGGGGTGGAGCGATCCCTCCATATGCTAATTACAAATGGAAACAGACTAAAGCCTATGGAGGCATCTCACCGCCCCCAGCCCAGCATAACCGAAACAACTCAGCAAGATGATTTAATGGTGTCGGAGGTTTGCTGTTGCTAACGTTTGCTAGGGGCGGCTTTGGGAGGCTCCCAGCTGCTTATATTTCACGTGCAGCTTCTCTTCACTGATATAGACACATTCCTATAAAATTAGGAACGTGTCAGTATCACTTTAAGCGTCATCTGGAATTTTCTGGTAGACATAATTACTAAAAGGCCTTTGCTAGAGAAACCCAGAAGATAAATGAGTGTTGATCTTGGGGCTGCAACCTAAAACGTAATACGCTACTGGCTGTTGTAAGTGGCATGGCAATCCTGTGACATAATATAAATAATAAGTGTGCCGGCCAGCTTTGGCATTTTGGTTGCCAAACAAGGCACTGATCGAAGGGAAACCTAAAGTAATATATATAACCTATGGCTCTGGCGCCCTGTTATTGTGTTATTTCCATAGATTCAACAAAAAAAAAGAACATATTCCAGCTAACATGGGATTATAGCAAAGACAAGCAAAACATTTTCTATTTTAGATTTCAGAGACAAGACCTACACACTTTAATGTGTTAAATGCTTTTTAAAATGATAAAGCATCTGAACTGCTCAACCCGTGTGCTTCCTCCCTACTAGATATTGATGAATGTGAGGCCTCCTCATGTGAAGGAACCTGTGTCAATACAGAGGGAGGATTCATGTGTGACTGTGGGCCAGGCATGAAACTATCTTCTGACAGGACAAGCTGCTACGGTGAGAACTTTGACTTAAAGGAGAACTAAAGCTTCACTAAAGAAGTAGGTAGAAATGTTGTACATGATGTTTTGTGCTTGTGTACCAGCCCAAGGCAACCACAGCCCTTTAGCAGTAAAGATCTGTGTCTCCCCAGTAGATGCCCCAGTAGCTCCCCATCTTCTTTTCTGCTGATTCACTGATTCACATGCTCTGTGCTGCTGTCACTTACTGAGCTTAGGGACCCACTCACAATATACAGTACACATAGAGGCATTCGAAGTTCGATCGAATTTTCAAAAAGTTTCGAATTCGAATTTTCGAATGTTTTTGAAGACCACTTCGACAAGTGAATTTTCAAAATTCGATCGAATCGAATAATTCGAATGATTCGTATAAAAAATCTATTTGAATATTCGACAGTCGAAGTACTTCCCCTTTGAATTTTTATTCGACTGCCTAGTTTGCCAGATCAAAGCTAACTAATTGGGTTTCATTATTTTTGATTGCATAAAAAATTCTATCGAATGGTTAAAATCGTTCGAATAGTAAAAATTAGATCGTTCGACCAATTGAATTGCAGTAAAAATCCTCCAAATTCGAATCCGAATTTGGAGAATTTTTATTTCCTAACTATTCCCATGGTCGAATTAGAGGGTTTTTTAACCCTCGAATTCGTCCCTTAGTAAATCTGCCCCTTAGTGTAATAGAAATATAGTCACAATATAAGGCTGATTAGTCATTAATACAGATAATTACTACATGGCAGCACAGAAACCAGTGCAATTCGCATCAGAATTTAATAATCAGCCCTGTAGCATCAGCTTATGTTACAGACCAACCTCATTTTCTGCTGCTGGATAATTAGTGACGACCCCTAAGCTCAGCTTCTCAACAGCTGCTCAGAGCCCACTGAGCATGTGAGTGTCACAGACACTTTCCAAGATGGTGACCCCCTGTGACAAGTTTGAAGTCCTGGATCATTGCTGCTATTGACAAGCTGAAACTTTAGGCTGGTGCAATACATTCACTATATAAATATGGCATTTTAAGCCATATACATTTTTGGGGTTTAGTTCTCCTTTAACATGCACCAACAAGATATTGAAGGTCTCCCTAAGAAGTAAAGCAAAAAAACAGACAAGGAGAGCAGGAGGGGCAATTAGCAACATCAGGAGATGGTTTTGCAATGTAACAATAGCCCAGATGCAACAAAGGGTCCCGTATTATAAATATTTTCATCTTCTTGTCCACAGTTTGAATGCTTTTGTTGGACTGTTTCTAGAACAAGGAGCTGATATAAACAATCCTTGGTAATGACAGATTAGCTTTCAGCCACAAGATGAGAACGCTCTGATCCAGCCAGAGAATTTCCACCCCGGGGGGCAAGGGAAGTTAAGCAGCAATTATTCTGAATTTGTAAAGCAGGGCTTGCGGTGGTAAAGGGGGAGTAAAGTTCAGGTTTGTTAATCAAAAGACGTTTAAAAGGCATTTCCTGTTTCCTTGGTTATTTTTATACTCGGGTTTAAAGAGAAAATTCACCTTTAAATGTAATCTTTGGCATGTTATATAGTAGAAGGACCAGTTCTAAGAAACTTTTTTTTTTTTTACAGGTCTTCACTATTTATTTTGCCATCTCATTGCCGACGCCGGCATCGATTTTTTGGCCGACGGAAATGGGCGCCGGCGTCCAAAAACCGCGAATTTGCTGCAGGCGAATAAATTCGCCCATCGCTAGTGGCTAGACATATTGTCAATTTCCCAGCTGCCCAAAGTCGTGACTTGTGTAAATTTTTTCCCCCAAAATGCATCAATTAATAGTGCTGTTCCAGAAGAATTCTTCATAGAAATCCATTTCTCAAAAGAGCAAACAGATTTTTTTATATTAAATTTTTAAATCTGACATGGGGCTAGACATTTTGTCAATTTCCCAGCTGCCCCAAGTCATGTGACTTGTGCTCTGATAAACTTCAGTCACTCTTTACTGCAACACTGCAAGTTGGAGTGATATCACCCCCTCACTTTCACTCCCAGCAGCCTAACAACAGAACAATGGGAAGGTAACCAGATAACAGCTCCCTAACACAACACAACAGCTGCCTGGTAGATCTAAGAACAGCACTCAATAGTAAAATCCAGGTCCCACTGTGACCAGTAACAGAAACTAGGTGGGGGCGGGCCCTGGTGCGGGCCGTGCGGCCGCCCCCCCCCCTAGTCCGTGCTTGAATCGCTGCAGCGGCGCGAGACTGCCGGGGGGGCCCTGCGGGGGTGCGGACCCTGGCCCAGTTGCACCCCCTGCTCCCCCGGTAGTTACGCCCCTGACTGTGACACATTCAGTTACATTGAGAAGGAAAAACAACAGCCTGCCAGAAAGCAGTTCCCTCCTAAAGTGCTGGCACAAGTCACATGACCAGGGGCAACTGGGAAATTGACAAAATGTCTAGCCCCATGTCAGATTTTAAAATTAAATGTAAAAAAAATCTGTTTGCTCTTTTGAGATATGGATTTCAGTGTAGAAGTCTACTGGAGCAGCACTATTAACTGATGTGTTTTGAAAAAAAAACATGTGTTTCCCATGACAGGATCGCTTTAATGTTTGAATCTGAGTGGTATTAGAGCTTTTTGACACCACAATTAAACTTTATTTTTCTAAAACTATGAATGGCATGACATTTATTAAAAGATCCGAATAGAAAGAAAAAAGCACAGAATAATCCAGAAAAAAATGTGAATATCTTGATAAAGCTTTTTCAGACAAATACTAGCAAAAAAAAAAAATGCCAAAAAAGTATCCAAGGAGATTGACATATGGGACCATGACTGATTTTACGTGGCAAAGTTTTGTATTAGAGTTTTTCGTGATTGTTCACCTTTAAATTTTCTCTTAGTATGATGTAGAGATTAACAATTTTTTTCATTTTTTATTTGTGTCATTTACCTTTTTTTTTATTCAGCAGCTCTCCAGTTTACAATTTCAGCAGTCTGGTTGCTAGGGTCCAAATTCCCCTCGATTTGAATAATAGACAGGAATATGAATAGGAAAGGCCTGAATAGAAAGACGAATAATAAAAAGTAACAATAACAGAGCATTTGTTTTTTTTTGAAGGGGTCAGAAGAAGAAGGCAAATACTTGAAAAACTATAAAAAAGATAAAATGAAGACCAATTAAAAAGTTGCTTAGAATTAGCCATTCTATAAAATACTAAAAGTTAACTTCAAGCTGGAGGGTCTCTCCACTTTGCCTCCCCATCCGTGTCCCCTTCCACTCTCTGTCTCCCTCCACTTCTGCTTCCCCCTCCGCATCTCTCCCCTTGTGATGCATGAGCTTTGCCGGGGGGGTCCTGAGGGGGTTTGAACCCTGGCCCAATCGCACCCCCTGCACCCCTGGTAGTTCCACCACTGGATCTTCAATAATCTGTTTGCATTGGAAACTCTAACTGACTTGTTGAGAAGGGACAGTGAGGTTGGCAAAACAGTCAGGTTTAGGAAATTCAAGTTACAATTATGTAAAAAAGCAGAACTATCAGTGACAAACAATCAACTTGAGCTATAGGTAACTTTTGATGTACATTTATATTTTGAATAATATTTTTTTTGCTCAGTATAACTTCAAGGGACTTAGTAGAAAGACTAGAGGGTTATGAAAAGAGATGAAGTTTAAGGTGAAACATTATCCTGGTGACCTTTAAAATGCAACATGAACATCATACCCTTTCTGTTGTTACTCCTTCTCTTTGTCTGCAGACATTGATGAATGCTCCACTAAAAGATCCCTGTGCCAACAAAAATGCAAGAACCTTCAGGGCAGCTACAGGTGTTTGTGTGGGACGGGGTTCGTTCTTCAGAGCAATGGACACACCTGTGCAGGTATTTTGTGCAACTGAATGGATAAGGGCAAGGAAAGGCAAAGAAATGAAATCCAATTTTTACTTTCTTTAATGAAAAAGAAATCTATCTCCAATACACTTTAATTAAAAAATGTGTACTGTTTTTATAAGAAACCTGACTGTATGCAGTGAAATTCTCCCTTCATTTACTGCTGTGGATAGGAATTGTCAGACGGTCCCTAACTTCTGGCAGGGAAACAATCATACTTATGAACAGCAGGGGGAGCCCCACCTTACTTACCAGTAATGAAAAACTCAAGCAGCTTTGTTTTTTGATCATTTATGACGCTCCCTAAGTAGCACAGACCACACTGAGCATGTGCAGTGCCAGTGTCAGACAAAGATGTATAACAAAGTTACAAGATGACAGCCCCCTGTGGCCAACTTTGAAAGCATAAATCATTTGTTTGATTAGGCTTGTGGTGCAGTAAGTTCATGTTTATGTTTAGTATACAAAATACAGCATTTCTAGCCTTATTCTATTTTAGACATTTCTTGCCCTTTAAAGGAGAACTAAAGCTTAACTAAAGAAGTAGCTAGTAGTGATGGGCGAATAAATTCTCTGACGCGAATTTGCTGTGAATTTCTGCTTGTCACCTGCGCCAAAATAAATTCATGAAACCTTAGCGAAAATTTGCTGCATCGAAAAAAAAGCGACTATTGTGACACCTGCGACAATTTGATGAGCACCTATTTTGTCCAAATGCATTAAAGTCATCCGAATAAATTTGACGAGGGGCAGAATAGTTTAGCTCATAAAACTGTTGCCCGTCCAAATTTGGACGGCTATTGACTTTAATGCATTTGGACAAAATAGGCGCGCGTCAAACTGTTTTGCGGGTGTCACAAGAGCCGCAAGGTTTTTTTTTTTGTGCTCGACTGTTCTGACGCTCGTCAAAATTATTTAAACACCCATTGGCTTTAATGCATTTGGACAAAATAGGTGCACATGAAATTGACACGGGGTTGAAAATAGTTTCAGGAGTGAAAATGGTCTTGGGCGTCAAAATAGGTGGGGAACGTCAAAATTCACAGTGAATTTTTCGCTGTTTCGAGAATTCCGTGGGAAATTGCACATTTTTCAGCAAAGCGAAATTGGTCAAATTCGCCCATCACTAGTAGTTACAAATGTTATGAGTTTCTGTACCAGCCCAAGGCAACCACAGCCCTTTAGCAGTAAAGATCTGTGTCTCCCCAGTAGATGCCCCAGTAGCTCCCCATCTTCTTTTCTACTGATTCACTGATTCACATGCTCTGTGCTGCTGTCACTTACTGAGCTTAGGGACCCACTCACAATATACAGTACACATAGGGGCACATTTACTAAGGTTCTGTGGTGTTTATACAAATGGCCTGCAGGTGGCACTGTGCATACATAGGACCCTCGGCTACCAAACACAACAGGTTCAAATTGATTCAAAGTGAAAATTCTAATTAAGTTCGGAATTAAAAAATTCAAATTAGAATTTATTTTGGGCTTATTCGACTATCGAATAGCCCAAAATTTGATTCACATTGGCCAAATTCGAAAAATCAAAGTACTTTAAAAAAAAGTTCTATATAACAATTCAGCAGATAAAACCTACCGAATTGCTATATATCCCTATGGGAAGCTTCCTTATGATTTTTGCAAGTTTTTTTGATCGAATTAAAAAAATTCGATCTAATGCTTAAAATCGTTCGACTCGTTCGACGATTTTATCGCTCGATTGAATTTTTTATATTCGAATTCTAAATTTGAGGAGTTTTAATTCGTTAAAAATTCGAGGGTCGAATTCGAGGGTTAGTTAAGCTAACTTTTAGTGTGTTGCCTAAGTCTAATCAACTTTTCAATTGACCTTCATTTTTTACAGTATTTGAATTTTTTGATTTCTTTTTCTGTTTCCATCTTTAAATAGGGGTCGGTGAGTCTCATCTCAAATGCATTGTAAGGCTAACTGTTATAGATACTTTTTTCTTTTTACTCATCTTTATATTTAGGCCCTTTCCAGTCTCTTATTCAGATCAATACATGGTTGCTAGGGTAATTTGGACACTAGCTACCAGATTGCTGAAATTACAGACTGGAGATATGCTGAATAAAAAGCTTACTAGCTAACAAAAAAAAAAAAACACAAATAAAAAGTGAAAACCATTTGCAAATTGTTTCAGCATATTGCTCTCTACGTCATACTAACAGTTAATTTAAAGGTGTAAATACAGCAGTAATAACGGTGTTAGTTACTCAATATTTCTTGGATTGCTCTTGCACAGACATAAATGAATGCCGGAGGCCAGGAACGGCCCACCTTTGCAAACACTTCTGCCACAATACTCATGGAAGCTTCTTCTGCTCTTGCCGGGCTGGGTTTATGCTCGGTCCAGATAAACTGTCATGTATTGGTAAGTTTCCCTTTGTCCAAGATGATGTGAGCATGGGGTCTTACTGACTACAAAATACCGACTACACTATGGCTTAAAGGAAAATTCAACCCTAAACTACCCTACACTACATAGACCCCCTCCCTCCTCCCCCCCAGCCTAGCTGCTACCCAAGTCAAATGCCCCTAAATCTTTACTTACCCCTCGGTGCAGATTCAGGGATTAGACTTCACGGCAGCCATCTACTGGTCTTCGGTAATCTTCGTGTCTTCTTCCTGTGCTTCACAAATTCCTGCGCATGCGCAGTTGTCGTGAACCAAGAAATCGCTAAAACTGCGCATGCGCCGATACACCTCTCGCATTTTCAGATTACAGGTAAAGTTGCTGTACCGTGTTAGCCAGTAAAAATGTTATTGGGCAACCAAAGGGTTGAAGATGGCTGCAATGAACTCTGATCCCTGAATCTGCACCGAGGGGTAAGTAAAGACTTAGGGGCATTTGCCCAGGGTAGCAGCTCAGCTGGGGAGGGGTGTCTATGTAGGGTGGGGGGTAGGATTTTTTTTACTTTAGGGTTGATTTCTCCTTTAATGAGAAAGTATTATTGGTATGGGATCTGTTATCCAAAAATCTCTGAGTTACAGAAAGGCCAACTTCCATAGGCTCCATTTTATCGATATA
This sequence comes from Xenopus borealis, assembly GCA_024363595.1. NCBI lineage: Eukaryota > Metazoa > Chordata > Amphibia > Anura > Pipidae > Xenopus > Xenopus borealis. The sequence goes on along the minus strand of CM044437.1, from coordinate 15,050,098 downwards.
ATCCAAATTTTTAAAATAATTTCCTTTTCCTCTGTTATAATAAAACAGTACCCTGTACTTGATCCAAAACCAGTCTATTTAGTTTCTTTAGGGCCCTCACATTTATCTGGTCAAGGTTTTAAAGCAGAGAATGCAAATTTATCAAGAAAAAAAAAATCAAGATTTATTATACCCCAAAGCTACTAAAAATCTGAATCTGAAAATACTCCACCTCAAACCTGTCGAAGTCAATGGCAGATGTCCCTGAAGTTGTTTCTTGACATTGTGATCATTGCTGGATAATCCAATAAATCAGGGTTTTTGTTTTGCAAAGTCAAGTTTTCCCAGCAACAATTCAATGAAGTTGAGTTCTTCTGGAGCTTCAGTTATGCGATATCCAGTATTCTGGATAACAGGTCCCATACCTGTACTGTAGAATATCTGAAGCTCTATTTGAAATGATATGAAGCCCTATAGTAATGAAAGTAGTTTAGCAAAGCTTGTAGAAAGGAAGTATGTGATGTTTCCCAGAGATCTGAAAAGTTTTGTCATTTTACATCAGAGATGGTTAACATTCTTTGTGATTATTGTAGGCACCAACACTAAGGGGCAAATTTATCAAATTCACATGAAGGATTCGAAATTCGATGGAATTTTCAAAAAGATTCGAATTTTCGAATGTTTTTGAAGACCACTTCGATCGAAATTTGATCGAATAGAATAATTCGAATAAAAATCTTTTCAAATATTCGACAGTCAAATAACTTCCCTTTTAAATTTTTATTCGACTGCCTAGTTCGCCAGTTTTAATTATTTTTGATTGAATAAAAATATTCAATTGAATGGTTAAAATCGTTCAATTCGAACAATTTTATCGTTGATTGAATATTTTCTATTTGATCATTCGACCAATCTAATTGCGGTAAAATCCGTTGAATTCGAAGGATTTTGATTTCCAAAAAATTTAATGGTCGAATTCGAGGGTTTTTTAACCCTCCAATTCGACCCTTAGTAAATCTGCCCCTTATTGCAACTCCAAGCCCAGTGGATCATTGAAAATGAATCTGTAGGGAAACAGCTTTGACATCATTAAAAAACAACTTGTTTTAGTCTTGCTAAACATCTGGTTTGAGTTATTTTTAAAGATCGGCAGATGGAGGCCAAAGGGTTGAACTATTTGTAGCTGTCTATTATTGTAGGCACCAGCACTTATTATAACTCCAAGTCCAGTGGATCATTGGAAATGAATCTGAAGGGAAACAGCTTTGACATCATTAAAAACAACTTGTTTTATTTTTGATAAACATCTGATTTGAGTTATATTTTGAGGTCAGCAGATGGAGGCCAAAGGGTTGAACTATTCGTGACTATTATTCCCTTTATGTTGCACAGTATCAAGATCAATTGATATTTTTCTTGTATATTATGTATAGTACATAGAGGAGTATTAAATGTGCTTTGGATCAGTAGGTTTTACCTGTTTTTTTTAATTGTATTTGGCTTTCTGCTTGATTATTTGTCTGATTTGCTTTTAGATGTGGATGAGTGTTTAGAAAATGCTACCATATGCCCTCTGGGAGGTTGTGTGAACACACTGGGCTCCTATTTTTGTTCAGGTACCATCTACTATGCTTAGAATTGAAATTCCATGACCTAAATCTTTATACATCTTTGCTTATAAAACCATTCAGCATTTTTCTTTTCTTTATACCTTTTGGTTTTCTTTCTCTGTTTTATATTTTTCAACGATTCCGTATAAGTCCAGATTTTCTTGGTCAGTTCTCTTCATTGGGAGGGAGCCACTGGTTATGTTTTTGTGGGAGATCTTTTGCTAATAGTGATGGGCGAATTTATTCGCCAGGGGCGAATTCGCGGCAAATTCCCGCAATTCGCCGCTGGCGAATAAATTCGCGAAACTGGCAAAAAAATTCGGGCAAAAAAAATTTGCCGCGCAAAAACGAGTCGCGCGTCGTTTTTGACGCAACGCGCCGAAAACGACGCGACGCGTGGCGAAAATGACGCGACGCGCGGCGAAAATGACGCGACGCGTCAAAAACGACGCGCGACTCGTTTCGCGAATGGGCGAAAAATTTCGGCGAAACGCGCCCGTTTCGCCCATCACTATTTGCTAACATTGATGTCAGCGGTGAGAGCATTTTAGCCACAGTCAAAACTCTTTCTCCCTTCATTCGACAGGTTGTTTACCCTTGACATCAAAGAGAATCAACTCAAGTCACCATAGAAATTAAATTTTTGCATTCAAATGCAACTGCTGAGCCAGAGATTCATGTCCGATTTATTAAACTGCTAATTTTTTGGGTTGTGCTTTTTGACAGCAAAAATCCAAAAAGTCGTGGGGGAAAAAAAATGTGTGGCTTTTCTGCGATTTATTATGTGACAAATCTGCAACAATTTCGAATCTGAAAATACTGCCGCTAAAACCTGTCAAGATCACATAGAAGTCTATGGCAGATGTCCCTTTTACATTTGTGGTTTTAGAGACAGTAAGTTCAGTCATGGTTTCAAAAACCTCTAAAATCATTAAAATTAGACTATTGATTTTTATATATTATATATATATATATATTAGTTATATATATATATTTTAATCCCTTTAAATTGTGCAACTTTCATAAATACTTTTATCTGATATTACTCCATTAAACCCATGCCCCCAACATTCTAAAATTTAAAATATGGATTATTTGGAGCAAACCCCCAGATCGGGTTGCCACCTGTCCGTTTTTTTTTACCCAGGCAGCCTGATTTTTTGAAGGGCTGTCCGCGTCAAAACTGCCTGCCCAGTTTTCCAAATGAGGTAAACTGGGTAGGAATCCCTGAGACTGATGTGATGATTGCCCAATCGCCGATCACCACATCTAAGCCCCACTCCTGATGGCACATCCTGCCCCTGCTATGTCATGTCCCACCCCATTACATCACAGCTCCACCTCCTGCTACAGCTCCGCCTCCCCACCTGGAGTTTGTTGGGAGGAAAGGTGGCAACCCTACCCCCAGTTGCCCCAGTAATGCCCAATGCATAGGGTTGCCATCTAGGGTTACCGTCCTAGCTGGTAAAACACCTGCCAAGGCTGGGGCTGGTATTACAAATTTACCGGCAATCTAGCTGCTGGTAAATTTGTAATATCCCTAACAAAAGCCCTTGACCCGCCCACAAGTCATGGCCTACCCCCTTTAAATCACAGCCCTCCCCGTTTTACATCAAGGCCTGCCTTTTGTTCCTGCTAAACGCTTTTCATTATGGCATCTACAAACTGGAACTGTCCCAAGCAAATAGGGACAACTGGGAAAGACCCTCGCCCTCCATCCAGACAATGCTTATATTTCATGACTCACTGATGACCATTGATTTTATTTCTTGTCTTTATTCCCCTATTGCTTGTTGACAAACAAGGATGTAGCTTTGGTGTGCATGAAATACCATTCATAGATATAAGGGCTCTGATGAGCTAGGGTACTACACATTCATTACCCATGGATGATGTTGTTTTGTAAGTGTTTGTGAACTTTGATGCCCCACGGATGCACATTCCTTAGGTGTTTATTTAATATTATACATTTTGCAGAGATTCCAGTTGGAATGCAGACCACAGGCCTCCCTTGGGAAACCCAGGCAGCTCATGGAAACTGGATGCCATTCCAACCAACATCAGTAATGCCTCAGACGTTGGGGTCTCTGACTACTGGTGACCCTCACACTCTCAGGCCCAGCACTGAGTTAACACAAGGAATTTACAGCACAATTACTACCTCAGCACCACGCAGCACTTTGGCAGACACTAACCTCATACCCCGTCCGCAGCACCTCAGAATCGGCCACCCTCCATTAGCTCAAAAAGCCTCTGGAATTTCCCATATGCCTCTGAAAGAAAATATGATTGGTCACTCCGGTACCACCACTGTCGCATTCACTCATGAGCCCATTTCCCATTGCTGGCATAACAAAGAGCTACATGTGAGTGGGAGCACATGGATAGAACTTGGATGCACTGACTGCACTTGCCAGGTAGGTGCCCATATATAAAAGCCACATCATGCTAACCCTTTGTGTTCTACATACTTGTTTCTGAAATATTGTCATTTTTCAGGATGGGAATGTATCTTGTGAAAAAAGGATATGCAGCCCAAACTGTTCACACCCGGTCGTGTACCCTGACAGTTGCTGCCCTTTATGTGATGGTGAGTGTGTAGGACGTATGGTGGGAGATGCTGGTATTCCTTTAAACTGTCATATACATTCATACTTATTTATTGCAGGATGTCTTTTTGAGGGAGTTTCCAGGGTAGATGGAGAGCTTTTCCCAAATTCTCCAGACAATTGCACTATCTGCATCTGTTTGGTAAGCAACGTATCTGACATCAAAATGACACCCTACAGTGAGATATCAAGAAATTGCAGAATCTCCCAGCAAACTCAATTCTGGGCTTCTTTGTCCAGACCCAGTTTTTCAGACATATAGTGAAATTGCATGAGTTAGAAACCCTCAAGGTAATATGTTGTTAACAATGGTAGAGCCTGTTCTATAATCTTGGAAACAGTTCTTAGTTGTCTAATGTTATCAATAGCAATGGGTGCTTAAAGGGTAACTGTCATGGAAAACATGTTTTTTTTTTCAAAACAAATCAGTTAATAGTGCTGCTCCAGTAGACTTCTGCACTGAAATCCATTTCTCAAAAGTGCAAACAGATTTTTATATATTCAATTTTGAAATCTGACATGGGGCTAGACATATTATCAGGTTCCCAGCTGCCACCAGTCATGTGACTTGTGCTCTCATAAACTTCAGTCACTCTTTACTGCAGTACTGCAAGTTGGAGTGATATCATGGCCTCCCTCCCCCCCCCCAGCAGCCTAACAAACAGGGCCGCTTTAACAATACAAGTGATGCCCAGGGTGAAATGCAGGGAGGGAGACAGAGGGGGTGGATGTACACAGGGCGGAAGATGGAAGGAGGGGAACAGGGAGGTAGGGGATGCACACAGGGAGTAAGATGGAGGGAGGAAACACAGGGCGCAGGGCCAGAACTAGGGGTAGGCAGAGTAGGCACGTGCCTAGGGCGCAAAGCTTTGGGGGCACCAGGCACATACCTTTCAATGCTGCCTACCCCTTAGTCCGACATAGAGAGTTGCGCTTGTCAGCAGTCCTGCGCATCCGTGCGCATACGTGAAGGGAGGGAGAGAGTGTCCCTGAAGCGGCACTCCTGTTTGAGCGCTTGCGCATATACAGGTATTGGACCCAGAATGCTTAGGACCTAGGATTTTCCAAATAAGGGGTCTTTCCATAATTTAAATCTTCATACATTATGGGGCCCATTTATTAAACCTTATTCAACTTTATTAAATTTTTTTCTGGTTGTAGTTTTTAGGGGGAAAATTCTAATTTTTCATGGAAGAAAAAATTCATATTTTTAGAAATGTATTATATCCAAAGCTGCTGAAAATCTAAATATGAAAATACTCCATCTCAAACCTGTTGAGGTCAATGGCAGTCGCTGAAGTTGTTTCTTGACATTGCTGCTCTGGATAATCCAATAAATTTTTCACCCGATTATTTGCTAAAGTCGAGTTTTCGCAGCAACAATTCGATTAAGTCAAGTTTTCAGAGCGTCAGTTGTATGATATGAATTGATGCTCAGTTTTGTCGCAAAGTTTTGTTGCTCTGACTTTTTCGAGAAAAATTATTGATAAATGAGTTTAATTAGTTGAAGGCAGTTTGGTTGGCTTTGTTTTAATGTAAAAAATTATTTAATTAAAGTTTTAGTAAAAAAAAATCCCTAAAAGTGTACCCCCTAACATCCATCCTTCCAACACAATGATGCCTGTACCTTGACATGGTCATGGAACTGATTGGTGACTTATTTTACATTTTACAACAGGGTGTAGTCCATGTAAAATTAAATTTTACATTTGAAAGTACCAAACAACAAAAATGACTCCTTTATTGAAGAATCTCAATTTGTAAAGAGTATATTTGATGCCAAATATCAGATTTTGCCCTTTCATACCAAAGCTTTGTGCCAATGCAGGGCTGGAGAGGACCAGGAACATTAATAAGTCGTAAAAACATTATATTTGTAGCTTTACGAAGCATTTGTTTTAGATGGGGTCAGTGACCTCCCCTGCCATAATTTGAAAGCTAGAAAGCGTCAGAAGAAAATAACTTAAATAATTTAAAAGAACTATAAAAAAAATAATGAAGACCCATTGAAAGTTGCTTAGAATTGTTCATTCTAGAACATACGAAGACTTAACTTAAAGGAGAACCACCCTTAATAAATGATTGCCCTTACGTTCTGAGTTGTGTCCTTATCAAATGAAAAAAAGACAGGTTTCCTTTTCCTGTCTGAATGGTTGACCTTTAATGGACACAACTAATCTTTATAATTTTTTTCTTACATTTTTGTATTTGAATGTTCTTCAACCTAACAATTTTCTTATTGTTGTGGACAAGCACTCATGCTGTGAGTCCCTGACAGATTTCCCCTGCTCTAGTTGGTGGATGCCAGCAGAGTCTCTAATTTGCAATCCATTGCTAATATACAACATAGCAAAACATTATTATAATGAAAACCACTAATGAAAATCCACTACAGTTGGGTGAAGGCACTTACCTATTGCATTTCCCTTTTAATAACATTGAACAAAATGATGGTGAAATGTATCAGTTCATCTGTTGGTTGTCCTATCAGGCTGGAAATGTCACGTGCATCCCCCCTTCTTGTCCTCCTGTTACATGCACTGAACCCGTCTTATCAGACTGCTGCCTCAGATGCCCAGGTCAGTGATATCATTACATTCTGTCAATCATTTCCAGATGTACTATTTGAAATGGTCTGGGGGTCTTATACCGTTAATAATCCACAGTATATAGAACATTATAAGAGTAATTTACAAACTGGAAGGCGGAGTGCAAAAATAGGAGCAATGTGCAATTTTGTTGCACTGTGCACCCTGTCTTTCAGTTTTAATGACTTTCTCCTGGTATTTCCATCCTGTTTCGGAGACATGTGACTGCCCCCCGTATTACAGGGGTATCTGTGTTAGGCCATCCCTTTCCCCAGCCCATCCCATATTTTGAGGCTGCATTGAAGCCCTGTATTACGCCTGCCCTATTGTTAATGTCTATATGCTCCCAAACTTTATCAATTGCTCCCCTGTCTGTGCCCAAAATGTTGGATGGTGGGTCCCAGTCAATGAGAACATGAGGGTGAACAGCCATTTGTAATAAGTATTATGTCTGGCCCATCCTTGAATTTAAGTTGGACCCCACCACCAAATCCTAGAAGAGCAAGCCCTGCCTACAGTATGGAGAACCTATGCCATTGAGTATAGTCCAGTGATGAGTTGGAAACTATGTAAGAAGCCTGGAGTAAATATCCTAGGAAGGATTGTATTACTGTGACATTATAATATTTAATTGCCTTTTGCCATGGACTAATACTGAGGAGACAGATGTGTTTATTTTGCAGATGGATGTGAATTCCAAGGTCATTTTTATCCCCATGGATCCAAATTTAGCAGGGACGACAATGGATGCACCTCTTGTTTGTGCCAGGTCTGCAAAGTTCCTGTTTAACCTCTTTCTCTAACAATTTTACAGAATCTAACATTTATTATAGCTGGTATAACTAAAATAATATTTACATTTTCATCTACCTGACACCCCCCAAAAGTGATCTTCTGATGCTAGGGGTACTTTATTTGATTCTGGCAAGTAATGGCATATTCTAGAACACTACTTGGTGCTGTTTGTGCCAGATTAGCAGAAGTTAAGGTCGCTCCGCCCTGGGCACTAATGATGGGCGAATTTATTCGCCAGGGGCGAATTCCCGCGATTCGCCGCTGGCGATTAAATTCGCGAATCACCAGCAAAATTTAGCTTGAAAAAATTACTGATTATGCACCAGCTGGAATGTTTTTGCTAAGGAGGATGGGGCTTTGGTTTAGTTGGTTCAAGAACCTGCTCAAACACCTTCCCAGCTGGTGAAGTCAACTAAGCCAATGCCCCATCCCATGTTGCTGTAACTGACAGTAATTACAGAGACAGACTTTTGGCTGGTTCAGAACTCAACTTTTAAAGGAAAGGCAAAGAAATAAAATCACATTTTTACTTTCTTTAATGAAAAAGAAATCTATCTCCAATATACTTTAATTAAAAAATGTGTACCGTTTTTATAAGAAACCTGACTGTATGCAGTGAAATTCTCCCTTCATTTACTGCTGAGGATAGGAATTGTTCATACTTATGAACAGCAGGGGGAGCCCCTGCCTTACTTACAGCCATGCAGAACTCAAACAGCTTTGTTTTTTGATCATTTATGAAGATCCCTAAGCAGCACAGACCACACTGAGCATGTGCAGTGCCAGTGTCAGACAAAGATGTATAACAAAGTTACAAGATGACAGCCCCCTGTGGCCAACTTTGAAAGCATAAATCATTTGTTTGATTAGGCTTGTGGTGCAGTAAGTTCATGTTTATGTTTAGTATACAAAATACAGCATTTCTAGCCCTATTTTATTTTACACTTTCCTTGTCCTTTAAGGATAACTGAAATGGTCACATACAACTGGTACCCAGCCTTATATCACTGTCAATATATGTAAATATATTGGCCTAAAATTGAATGGTTTCATAGTTTTTACAAGATCATATTCCCAACCATGTAGCCATATACAGTATAGATTTATATAAGATTTATATGGAAGTGAGGAAAGCAATGATGGGAACTGCTCCTGGTTTAGGCATATGGGAAGCCTGGGCCTATCAGGAAACCTCTATTGCAGGGGTCCCCAACCTTTTTCACCCATTAGACACATTCAATTATAAAAAGAGTTAAGGAATAACACAAGCATGAAAAAAGTCCATGGGGTGGGGGCCAAATAAGGACTGTGATTGGCTGGTTGGTAGCCCCATATGTGGACAGGCAGTTGAAAGGAGGCTCTGTCTTGCTGTACACCAGGTTTTTAGCAACCAAGACTTGCCTCCAAGCCTGGAATTCAAAAATAAACACCTGCTTTGAGACCACTGGGAGTAACATGTTGTCCCTGGTTGGGGATCACTACACTACCATATTGAGCACCTCACCCCAACTCATGATTTAAACATTTCACAATGTTCCATAGATAATATAAAACAGGTTTATTCTCTTTTTTCCCCACAAACTTTTGTTGTTTTATTTCATTTTCTCTGCAGAATGGTGCTGTTGAATGTTCATTTATTCCTTGTCCCAGTCTAGAATGTCCCAGAGAGGACTGGGTGCTAGAGGCTGGCCAGTGTTGCTTTAAATGCCAGGAACCTGTGCAGAGGACAGGTAAGAGAAGAGATAACTGGCAGATGATATATATGTATATATATACAAGCTGCCCTAGGCACGTGTTTTACAGTCTGCACATGTGTCAATCCTGCATTGGACTAGGGGTCTCCAGGGCCCAATAGGGCTATAATCTCAACTACATATTAGTTTTACCTCCTTTCTTCCTGTGATATTGTGGGATGGGGCAGAGGACCATCCAAAGTGCCACAGCGAGCAGTTTTAGGTCAGTGGGGCCCATCGTATTTCTTCCCAGTGCCCAACTGGCCCTCTGCTGCAGTGTCTAGCATTTGACCCTAGGCATGGTCACTCAAATGCCCATATGGTAAATATATATATATATAGTCGATGTGCTGTACCAGTCTCAAAAGAGGTTGCAAGTTTAAACTGCATATATAAAATCCCTCTATGATTAATGTGCATCCACAACATCATATATTATATGTTCTAATATTTTCAGCCCACCTAAGGACCTTTCTCTAGGACAGGGGTCCCTGACCTTTTTACCTGTGAGCCACATTCAAATGTAAAAATAGTTGGGGAGCAACACAAGCATGAAAAAGTCCCTTGGGTGCTAAATAAGGGCTGTGATTTGCTATTTGTTAGCCCCTAGGTAGACTGGCAGCCTACAGGAGGCTCTACTTGGCAGTATACTTAGTTTTTATGCAATTAAAACTCGCTTCCAAGCCTGGAATTCAAAAATAAGCGCCTGCTTTCTAGCTTTCGGGAAGGCATTGCGGGGAGATTAGTCACCCAAAGAAGAAGCGATTTGTTCCTGGACGACTAATCTCCCACAGTAGCCTTGTGTACCCTGGCCCTTATATTGACATGACTTTTATCCTGGTTTTAAAATTCCCATTTAATATTATGGAACTTTAATTCTTTATCAAGAATACTCTGAAAGCTGCCATGCCATAATATGTTATATGCCAGGAAAAATCCATGTTTGTGGACTGGTGGTTTCCATGTTTAAATATGTGATTACACATTGTATTCATGGTGCTTTACAAAATCTCAGGTTCCAACAGAATAATAGAACCCATAGCTCTGTTTTATAATGTATTTTCCCTTTTGCACTATTTCCAGGATGTCCTTTTGATGACAATGGAATTGAAATTCCAATTGGCCAGATCTGGTCACCGGGAGATCCATGTGCAATCTGCATTTGTCAAGTAGGTGAAACTTTTTGCCGCAGTCTTATGGTCTAAGGTGTTGGCTTTTTTTTGTTGTTTTGCTTTCTGAGATAATAGTTTTAGGCATCAGCTCTGCTGGCTACAGCCTTATGGCTATAGGCTGATACCTATTTGACAGTATCAGTAACTAGAAGTTGGAACTAGAAGTTGTGTTGTTGTATGTCTTTGTTCAGGCAGACACCTCCATCGTATGCAAAAAAACAGACTGCTTGGAGACCTGTCCTCATCCAATCACAGTGCCGGGGCAATGCTGCCCAGATTGCTCAGCAGGTGAGTGTGGGACAGTCATATCTTTATGTTTTATTAACTATATTATGTTCCATGTAACCTGCAGTGCTCCAGATTCTCCCAGCACCCTCCACCTTCCAGCACCCATGCCTTTTTCATTTAGCTAGCTTGTACACCTCAAAAATAATCTATTATTTTGTATTTAGGAACTTTGTAAATGGTTGTTCCCATTTGCAAACAGGTACAGGTTTAGTGTCTTTATGCCTGTATACCTTGATCCTAGTAACAGGTGTGGCATTTTGTGGCAGGGGAAAAAGATGCAGGAATTGTGGGAAAAATAAAAACATTGTCAGAACTAAAACCAGGGTCAGACTGTCCAGGGCCCCCCTCCAGACCCCCTACTGTGACGCCTCGCATGCGTGAAAGGAGCCTCGCCGCGTGCATGCACAAAAAGAGACACGCTCATACGTGAACTGTGTGACTTTTTTTATTTTGTAGAGCCAGGAGATTGGGAGAGGGGTGTGGTCCGGTGGGAGCCCATGAGGGCCAGGGCCCACCGAGTTTTTTCCCGGTTTCCTGCCAGGCCAGTCCAGTCAAACACTGACTGTAACCACCCACTTCCCCATGTTTGACACTGCAATTGGGAAATCTGTGATCTTCCCCTCCCCATCATCACGGCCCGCCCACTCTACATCACTACTCCGCCCCTATGCATCATGGACCCGCCCCCTGCCCGTGTCCTCCCGGAGAAAAGGTGGCAACCCTAATTAGGTAGATTATTTGCACCTGGCACAAAGACCCCTTTAGTAAATAAACCAATGGGTAGAGGCTGAGGCTCATTTGCAAAGACAACTAAAAGAGCAGAATGTAAAATTTGGTCACAAAATTGTGCCATTCATAAAAGGAGCTTGCCCCTGTTCATGCTTCGTTTATTTTCAAGTAGTGATAAGTGAATCCGTCCTTTTTCGCTTTGCTGAAAAATGATCAAAACTGTGAAAAAAATTAAACGCACAGCAAATTTTTTTGCTCCTTTTTATGGCGACTTTTTTTTGGCCAAATGCCGTACTTTCTAGGAGGACCACAGTACCTGACTAGCCTATGTTGGTGAATACTGTGTATGTTGATGCAAGGCATGAATTGGAATGGTGTTATGAACTCTGTGCAGTGAAGTGATGCCATTCAAATTCAAATCAGTCAGGCACAATTCTGCTAGACTGAAGTTAATACTTGCAGGGCCCGGGGCCCACCAGGTCTTCTGCCTCAGGGCCTTGTCTCTGTACCCCGAGGGCTGCTGCCACAGGGCCTCCCATCTGGCAACCTGTGCCCCTGTGCACCTGTGTCGCAACAAAAAGCTGCATGCGTTGGCGCACATGCACGAGTGCGGGGGGGTTGCCAGACGTGAGGCCCTGAGGCAGCAGCCCTCAGGGTCTGGAGGGGGGCTCTGAGGCAGAAGCCCTCAGGGTCTGGAGGGGGCCCTGAGGAATTCCATACTCTGGATCTGGGCCTGCGGGGGTTTTTTCCCGGTGTCCCGCCGGCCCAGTCTGACCCTGAATACTTGGCTCCAGTAATGCTGGAACTCTGGAAGAACACTGGATTATAGGAAAAACAGGGTGATTTTCATCCAAAAATGGCATTTTACACCATACTTTGCATTTGTAAAGGAGCAAGGGCACCGCAACCTTGAAGCAAGGTGAGAATCTTGCGGCAGCACCCCTCAACTTACAATGGGTGTTAACTTTCAGAGAAAAATACCAGTTATGGGCCCAGAAATGCCCCTGTAAATGAGCACCACTAAAATTAAAGTAGCATATATTATGTATGGATTTTCAGCACAAAATATCCTTAGCATTATGGTACAGTGGCATCTCTGAAATGACATTTTTTATTTTTCAATGCATGCCACTCATGTGCAATCATGTCAGGATGCACAACAAGCAATAGTGACCTAAACATTGAAGTAAACTCTATCACTGCCATAAAAACCTTATGAACCTTGTACCTAAAATGTCTTCTTCTGCTCCTTGAAGGTTGCTCTTATGGCAGGAGAACATTCAGGAACAATGAAAGCTTCCCTTCTACTTCCGACCCATGTCTGACTTGCATTTGTCTGGTAAGTGTAGTTAACATCAGACTATCCTTTATAATGTAGGTACATACTGTATATATAGAATATGAGTGAGAATCTTTAGTGCGCGTGTAACAGGCAGTTGGTAATCATGAGGTGTACACTAGGATTACTCTCAGTTGTCTCTTACTACTTACAGATGGGCACTGTAGCCTGTTCTCCAATTGAGTGTGCATTAAACTGCACTTACCCTTTCCACAATGAAGGAGAATGCTGCCCTGTTTGTCGAGGTAAGTTCCTCCTTGACATATAATAAAGTCTTCATGCTTCTCACCTAATGTTGAAAAAGGCTGAGCAGTCAGCACAGCTTCCTAGCTTTTTCTTGTTTGTGATGTAAGTTTCCCAGTGGCCACTTTTCCATCGGTATCAATTCCAGGTTGTAAGATGAAACAGCACCACTCTTTTCATAAAAATAAAAAAAAAATTTGGAGCCTTTTAGGGCATTCCAGCAACGTTTCGGGTCATACTCGACCCTTTATCAAGCTTAACTGACATTATGGGGCAAATTCACTAAAGCGCAAAGCATCTAACGCTAGCGCTTATTCGCCAGCATAACGTCATTTCGCAACTTCGCCAATTCACTTACAGTGTCCCTGGCGAAAATTCGCTAGCGAAGTAGATAAGCGCAACTTCGCACCCTAACACCAGGCGAATTTGCGCACTGACGAAGGGACGTAATTATGCTAATTCACTAAGATGACCATTTTACTGAACGTTACCTCTTGCGCTAGACTTTACTTTGCCAGGTCAGACCTGGTGAAGTTCAATACAATAGATAGGAGTTTGAGAAAAAAAAAATTAATTCGTCATTTACTTTTGTTAGGGTGATAGTCTGAAAAATAGCCTAATTTTTTGGACAACTTTATTTTATTTATTAAAGGTTTCCTGGGCTTGTGTAGTGGAATGTAGCGGCTGTAACATATACTTCTATTATACTTTTAACTTTGCGCCTTATGAAAATTAGGCATCGCTAAATGCGCTTTGCCTGGCAAGTAAGGGTAGCGCAACTTCACTACCCTTTGCCTCCCTGAGCGCAACTTTGCATTTTAGTAAATTAGCGGTGGGCTGGCGGAAATTCACCTGGAGAAGTGCGGAGAAGCCATCGCTAGCGCATTTTCGCAGCTTAGTGAATTTGCCACTAAATCTCACACATTTATATACCCCCACTTCACTTAGTGGTTAATACACATCATGTGGTAAGTATCAAAACAGTTACAAAAAAGTATCAAGTAGGAGGGTCCAAAAGAAAAAAGTGTCCATTAATGCAATTATGCAACCCGTTTCAAGTGTAGAAGTTACAGAAGTACATATAATATAAAATGTATAGATTAAAACTGTAATTTATCTAACAATTGGTGTCAGGTCATATTTAAACCTAGAGGGGCCATTGTTTCAAGTTTCCTTATCCAGGAGGCTTCTTTAAACATTTCAACCTGTCACCACCTCTTCGTTTTGATTCCACCACATCTATGACCTGAAACCGCAAAGGTTCCCATTGTGACCAAGCGCATTAAAATTACCTGCAACTGCCTTTTCTTTTTTACCAGTCCTGATAGCGGACTTCTGTTCACGAATTAGTTCCTGAGCGGTTCTAATCGTTTGACCCACATATGCAAGCCTGCAAGGGCATTTGATGACATACACAGCATATGTGGACCCACAAGAGAACCTGCCCAGGAATACGGATTGGATAGCCCTTCATGGGGTGATAAAGAAACTCACCATTTTGAACATTTGAGCAGCAGTTGCAGTCAAAACATGGAAAAGTTCCTCTTTTGTTTCTATTTTCCAGAGCTACACATTTAGAGCCCAAGTCAGATTCACCAATGCTGAACCACTGAATGGGGTTGCCTAATTGCATTAGTGGACACTTTTTTCTTTTGGACACTCCTACTTGATACTTTTTTGTAAATGTTTTGCTACTCTCCACCTAATGTTGGCCATGTAGCGTGTAGCTAAAATCTCATCAGTAGAGTAAGTAGATATATTTTTGCTTTCTGGGTCAAGTCTGATGGAGGCATGTGCAGTCCTTGCTGGGCAAGACCTACATTAGCAATGAATGCATTACTATTCAACCAGGACTTTCCAGTATCCCAAAAAATATCCAACTGGACCCTGATTTACTTGTTCAGTCAAGGATGACTAGTTTGGCAGCCAGTAGTATGTATTCGTATTGAAAGTCTATTTCTGAATGAGGCATTTGTATCTTTATAGACTGCACATATGATGGCAGAAAAGTGCTAAATGGACAGACCTTCTACCTCGAGAGTGATCCTTGCACTCAGTGCACTTGTCAGGTAAGATACTCTACTCTAGCACACCATTTCTGTAGAAGAGCCATTAGCATTTCACATTTAAAAACAACCTTCTCAAACCTGGTGAAAGGAGCTTAAATAAGAGGGTCCACTGCCAAATACAAGGGATTTGATATGTCTGAAGTAAGTGCAAGCCAGGTCCACACTAGTGATCACTGGTTTTGGAGTACCCCTTGTACACACACACCACACACACACACACACACATATATTCACTTATCAATATTATTGGTCCTGATGTTATTTGAGGAGCAGGTTAAAATTTTTCTAATTTACCAATATGCCAAAACAGCTGGGCCAGTCACAACCACAGTCAACATTTTACAGAGATTAGAAAATGCATTATTGAAATAAAATTAGAAAATACATACATTGTAGATGTGAAGTCAGGACCAAGGAGGAAACAGCAATGCAGACAGGTAGGAGCAGTCCAATTCGCTGTACACAAGGGGTTAAGAGGTACAAAGTCATAATCCTGGAAAAATAATCAGAGGCAGACAGCAATCAACATGGTCAGGTGTAAAGCAGAAGGGTCAGGAATCAGTCAAAAAGCAAAATCAAGCCCACCCAGGAACTCACAGACGCAAGACCCATATTAGGGTTATGAACCCAGGTCTTTGACTTCCATGTATTTGTATTTTAAACTCCAAGCCCAATGACGCTATGTCACTCATAGGTTTGACTTTGTAGCCATGGACACTGCCATCTTGGATCTAAAGAGGAGCACTCTTCAATGGAGCGCTCCTGACAACTGGAAAGTGAATACATGGGAAAACTTTCTGAGAACATCTCATTTCATAATATATGTCAATAGAGTTGTACAAAAGCACTTACTGGACTCATAATTATTGGCCACATTTAGTTTGACGAGAAAAGCTTATCTCATGGTTGAACTCAGGAAAACTCAATAGAAGTCTGAGGGGAATTTGGAATTGAGTTAGGAGATATGTTTTTCTCATCAAATGGAATCTAGCCCTATGTGTGTCACCTTTAGTGAGTCAGACAACGTTACACTCTTAAGAAATTACTAGATTTGAATGATACTGAACATGACCTAGAGTTAGTGAATTTTTACCTTTAAGATATGTGCACAGTTTTGTTATTTACCTGTTGTATTTGTCACTCAGTTTGGAGAGGTGCAATGTGAGGCGATCTTGTGTTCTACTTCCTGCTCACATCCTTATGTCTTCCCTGGGGAATGCTGCTCCTCCTGTGAAGGTTCGTGTCCTGGCACATTTTCTTTTTCCATTCTCTTAATCCTTTCAGTCCATTTTAGACCCAATGTCCCCTATTAGCTAACTACATCTTCTGTCCTGAAGATACACATATCCTTCTCTGTATATGAAAAGGGGACTTTTAATAGCATTACCTGCTTCCTCTTTCTTTAGAGTGTCTCTTTGAAGACCATCTATTAGAGAATGGAGGATCCTACATATTAAAAGCTGACCCCTGCATTGTGTGTCATTGTTCTGTAAGTATAGTCTTGCCATGGTATGGCCATCTTTTGGGCCACAACTCTTTCTACCCTGTTGCTTTGTGCTTGTTCCTCTTCGTTCACTGTCTTCTACTTCTACAGCCTTTTACTTCTGGGTTTTCCAAGAGTAACTAAAGTAAGATTGGGGAACTTTTTTTTAGGGTGGAAACGTTCAGTGTGAGCAAAGGGACAATTCATGTACTCCATGTGAGCAGAAGACACAGGACTGTCTAAATGGTACGTCCATATGAATTCCACATACTGAATGGGAGAGGGTTTGGCACTACTTTAGCTTTGTGTGTACTACAATCCTTCTTGTTACTCTACTTCTATAGAAGTCCCAGATATTTTTCACTCCAATCAACTGCGAATCATGCCCGCAGAGCTACATCAGTCATCTGGATCCCATAATCCAAACGTTGTGTTGAAGCTACTGAATGATGCAGTGCTTTCCCAACCGACCTATCTTCCTTTATTCCAGAGATTAGTATCCAGGCGGAATACAGAGATTTTAGGAACAACTTCAACTGGTCTACCTACTGCTGTCCATGGAAAGACAGACTCAACTCCTCTTGGCTATAATGAGGATAGTTTTTCTACAAGCACTGTTTACCCTTCGCCAAAAGCAGACACAACTAACACCCACACAGGAAAAATTAAGCCTGTTTCAGCATCAGAGCCATACAGAGATATTATAATGATGTACACAAAATCACCAAAAGAAACTATATCCTCGGATTCATCTCGTCAGCCTGAAGAATATTTGCCTGACTCTCTTCTGGGTCTCCATACACCTACCTCTTCTTTAGGCATGCCTAATAAATCTTTGCCTTCAGTAGTTCTTTCTACCTCAACAGCCATGCCTCAAATGTCTGCTGGTCCATCAACACTAACTTTTGACAGGACTGCCCCTGTTTCCCCTGCTGAAAGTTCAGATAGTTCTTTTAAGTCACCAGCACTTGATTTTGTTTCTTCTTTCATTCATACAGAGTCCTCACATTCTTCATTTACCCACCCAAATACACCCCTCTCTTCTGCTACTTCTGAAGTATTACCTTTCCATGGAGATGCCACTCAGTTGTCTTTGTTAGCTGAAAATACTCTAGACCACACTCTGACTCCTGCCCAACATGCTGCTCACTTCCCAACTTCCTCACACATCATTCCGAGTAATTCTGAGCTTTCTCTTAAGCAACTGAACCACAGAGGTTTACAGGGTGATGACCTGGACATTGGTCAAGCAATTGGTAAGGAAAATGAACACCATATGTAAAACAATCACCTCTTCATTTACTTATTTAATCCTGAAGGCATTAGCTCTAAGTCTTATTTATATTTTAAGCAAAAGTAGAAAAAATATCATCATTTTACAACCAGTCTGACCAGCAAGTAGTCAAGGAAGTTGTCAGGAGAAAGAAAGAGGCTGCTCTGATATTCTTCTGCTTAGGAAAAAAATTAGAAACCTTTCTCAAATCTTTCCTAAGCAGAAGAACTTCAGAGCAGCCTCTTTCTTTCTCCTGAAAACTTCCTTGACTACTTGTTGGTCAGGCTGGTCAGAAAATGACCAGCAGGTGGAGCTGTTGTGCAACATTTCTTCATGTTAACACTACATGTATTCTTTAATATCTTGGAATTAAAAATAAATAAATAATGAATGTACATTGCAAAAGTTCTTAGGATAGCACCCTCATTAACAACATGAATTTGTTTTAAAGGTTTACTTATCAGAGCAAGGCCAACATAATTACTTAGGTTCCTCTGACTTAGACCTCTTTCTTCAGTTTCTAGATTGGTGCTTTCAGGGTACTTAAAGGGGAAGTAGTATGTTATAGAATGGCCAAAACTAAACAACTTTTCAGTTGGTCTTTCCATCTTTCAAATGGGGGTCAATGACCCCATCTAAAAAAAAGCAGATGCTCTGTAAGTGCTACTTTTTGTTACTCATCTTTCTCTTCCGGCCTCTCCTATTTATGTTCCAGTCTCTTATCCAAATAAATGTGGATGGCTGATATGGTAATTTGGACTCTAGCAACCAGATTGCTGAAATTGTTATCTGAAGAGCAGTAACGTAACAAGAGGGGTGCTGGCCCTGGCCCAATTGCACCAATTGCACAATTCGATGGTTGAAGTACTTCCCCTTTTAAAAAAATCAATAGGCCAGTTTGCCAACTTGGACCTACCGAATTGCTTTAAAACCCTATGGGAAGCTCCCATAGGTGCTTCAAAGTTTTTTTTGATGGAAAAAAAAAATTTTGATCGAAGAATTAATTTTTTTCATTCGATTGGTCAAATTGCGTTAAAAACAATCGAATTCAAATGTTTTTGAAATTCAACCACTTCCCCTTTAAATTTCAAAAATTGAATTTGAGGGTTTATTAACCCTCGAATTCGATTTTTAGTAAATCTGAATTTTTAGTGGGAAAAAAAACTACGATTTTTCAGAATTCGTTAAACCCCAAAGGTGTTAAAAGTACTCCAGCTCAGGCCTGAAGACCACGTAGAAGTCAATGGGAGAATTCCAGGAGCTATCCCGATACTTAGTTTTCGGGCAAAAATCTGAAAAAAAAGTTTTTGGGCTTCAAATCCGTAAAAGTCCTATATTTGACTTTTTTAAAAAATGATTATTAAAGTACCAGTGAGGATTGGGTTGGAGTAGCTTTCAGAAAATAATGAGATATTTTCGGATTTTGATAAATAACCCCATTGGGGTTCCATAGCCCTAATTGCTGTTTATCAGTAAAATCACATATGTACCACAGGTATGGGATCCGTTATCTGGGAAACATTTATCTAAAATGCTTCAAATTACGTAAAAAGGCCATCTGCCATAGACTCCATTTGAATTAAATAATTCACATTTTCTTTTTTTCTGTATAAATTAAACTGTACCTTGTATTTGATCCCAACTAAGATATAATTAATCTTTACTGAAGGAAAAACAATTCTGTTGGGTTTACTGTTTACAATTCTTTAGTAGACTTAAAGGGCAAGGAAAGTGTAAAATAAAATAGGGCTAGAAATGCTGTATTTTGTATACTAAACATAAACATGAACTTACTGCACCACAAGCCTAATCAAACAAATGATTTATGCTTTCAAAGTTGGCCACAGGGGGCTGTCATCTTGTAACTTTGTTATACATCTTTGTCTGACACTGGCACTGCACATGCTCAGTGTGGTCTGTGCTGCTTAGGGATCGTCATAAATGATCAAAAAACAAAGCTGTTTGAGTTCTGCATGGCTGTAAGTAAGGCAGGGGCTCCCCCTGCTGTTCATAAGTATGAACAATTCCTATCCTCAGCACTAAATGAAGGGAGAATTTCATTGCATACAGTCAGGTTTCTTATAAAAATGGTACACATTGTTTAATTAAAGTATATTGGAGATAGATTTCTTTTTCATTAAAGAAAGTAAAAATGTGATTTTATTTCTTTGCCTTTCCTTGCCCTTTAAGGTCTGGAGATCCAAATTATAGAAAAACCTCTATATCTGGAAAACCCCAGGTTCTGTGCATTCTGCATAGCAGGTCCCATACCTGTAGTAGTTTACAAATGCTTTTACATGGCTACCCATATACAAAAATGTCAAATAATACTGTTTTATTCTTTTTTTCTTATAGGATGTTCTTTAAAAGGTCTTGAATTTACCAATGGCTCCATCTTTGTTGTGGATGTGGACTACTGCCTGCACTGTGAATGTTTGGTAAAATTTAACTGAAATAGAGGCCCATTACCCAGCAAATATTTATTATCTTTCTTTTTCTAATTTAAAAGTGCGTTTCTTTCCACCGTTTTCATTTTAGCCATGTTTTGGTTTAGAACTTCGACCACCTTGAGTGATTGGAGTAACCCAAATATGAACCTTTATCCAGTAGCTCCTTCTTTTGCATTCTGACTTTAGAAGAAAAATCCTCAGTAGTTATAGTGGATACAATAATAACAATTAGCATGGGTTTATTTTGGCTTTTAGAAAGGCGAGATCTACTGTTTGCGCAAAGACTTATTCCCCAGTGGATTGTGTTGCCAGCGTTGTACACCCCAGACTGCGGATTCTTGTTCAGGGGGAATAAACCAGGTAAGTGGCTTCTAAAAAAATGGTGTGATTGTTTTGCTCTGCATGAGCACTCAGTGTTGGACTGGGGTGCCAGTGGCCCACCAGAAAAACTTCATCTACAGAGCCATTCTTCAGTAAATCTTTCCTTCTCTTCTCTCTACATGTATTTATACTCTTAATCACTGCTCCTTTTGTAATATCATTTATCCTTCTTTCTTCCTATAGGAATAGGGAATGGCCATGACATAAGCATATCAGTTAAATGGTTGGGTGAGCAGGAAGACCTACTTACACATGAACCCACCTTTGACTTCTAATTGGATAGCTAAAATAAGGGCATATTTTAGGCCTTGTTAAAACTAGTTTAAATATAATTTTTAGTTGTACAGGTAGTTGTCAAGAATGATTTTCCATATTATGGATCTTTGTAATTTGGTTCTACAGTCTAAATCTTCTAGAAAATCATGTTAATATAAAAAAAAAATAGGATTGTTTTGCTTTCAATTAATTCTATCTTAGTTGGGATCAAGTACAAGCTACTGTTTTATTATTACAAATTTATTTTTACAAATTTGGATTATTTGGGTAAAACTGAGTCTATAGGAGACAAACTATCAATTTTGAAATCAGTTTTGGGGATAGACATAATGTCAGTTTTCCAGCTGCCCCTAGTCCATGTGACTTGTGCTCTGATAAACTTCAGTCACTCTTTACTGCTGTACTGCACGTTGGAGTGATATCACCCACCTCCCCCACCCCCCCACCCCCCAGCAGCCTAACAACAGAACAATGGGAAGGTAAACAGATAACAGCTCCCTAACACAAGATAACAGCTCCCTGGTAGATCTAAGAACAACAAGCAATAGTAAAAGCCAAGTCCCACTGAGACTGATTCAGTTACATTAAGTAGGAGAAATAAAATCCTGCCAGAACGTATTTACATCCTAAAGTGCAGGTACACTTCGCATGACTGTGGGCAGCTGGGAGACTGAGAATATGTCTAGCCCCATGTCAGACTTTTGAGAAATTGATTTCAGTGCAGAATTCTACTAGAGTAGCACTATTAACTGATACGTCTTTAACCTCAGTTTTTTCAGGTCAAGGTTTTTTGGGGGGGAAAACAAATTTTTAATGGATAAAAAAACTTGAATTCTTCAAGATTTATTATACCCCAAAGCTGCTAACAAACAGAATCCGAAAATCCGGCATCCTGAACCTGCCGCGGTCATGTATGAGTCAATGGGTGGTGTCCCTTTTACAATTTGAAGATATCATGATCTGTGCGATATTGTCCGATAAATTTGGGGTTTTCAGGCGATTACCCAAAAAAGCAATTGATTCAGGCATCAAATGCGAAAAATTAATAAGTTTCTAGTATGCACTCGATTTTGTCGAGTCTATTCTCACATCAAATTTTTTGGAGTTATTTTATTGACAATTGTGGATGAGAGTTTGGTCGAGCTTAGTTTAATAAAGTTAATTTTATTTAAATTTATTAAATAAACCCCTAATGTAACAATTTTCTAAAGTAGCAGATTGGACCCGTTTTTATTACATTGCACCTGGTCCTATATCCCCTGATATTGTGTTCTCTTGGTTTATAGGTCCATTCAGAAATTATCAGTAGTCAGAACTTCTGTAAATGCAGCAATCAAGTTCTTCAATGTGACTCTTGCTCGTTCAGAGGAGAATGTCAAAGAAATGACTCTACACAGATCTCCAAGGAAGGTATTGTGTGTGTTCTACAAAGTAACCAAAATATTTATCAATCGGTAACTAATTTATGCTCTTGTTTTGGGTGGGTAACTTAACTTCAAGTTGAAGATAATATGGAATATTGTGTAAAGTGTGGTTTTATCTCTTTGGTTAATGGTATTGATTTGTATAAGTTTTGCTAGAAGTTAGAAGAGTCATAGGGGTAATGGTAGTTAAGGGATTTACAAAGTCAAAAAAGATCAGATGGCACTCACTCCAGCAATTGTGCTAATACTTCAATGTG
>CM044437.1:15015695-15025709 GCA_024363595.1 Xenopus borealis | reverse complement strand
ATCATTTATGACGATCCCTAAGCAGCACAGACCACACTGAGCATGTGCAGTGCCAGTGTGAGACAAAGATGTATAACAAAGTGACAGCCCCCTGTTGCCAACTTTGAAAGCATAAATCATTTGTTTGATTAGGCTTGTGGTGCAGTAAGTTCATGTTTATGTTTAGTATACAAAATACAGTATTTCTACCCTTATTCTATTTTACACTTTCCTTGTCCTTTAATATCTGCTACCAACGGTTGTAAAAACCGATCGACATATATACTTAAAGGTTGTAATAGAGAATTCGTACTGGACACTATAGGGCGTCCAGGCGGATTATTTAAGTCCTTGTGAATCTTAGGTAGAAGATATAGAACCGGCGTCATTGGGAAATCATTGGTAAGAAAGTCTTTAGCATTTTTATCAATAATGCCTTCACTATATGAATCATGAATATAATTATCAATTTCCCTCTTATATTCGGAAGTAGGATCTCTCTGTAACATTTCATAATGGTCCCCATTTCTCAGTTGATTAAATGCTTCTTCCATATATTTTGATTTGTCCATTACAACCGTGGCACCTCCCTTGTCGGCTTTTTTTTATAATTATTTGCGTATTTGCGTAATTATTGATTTTACAGAAGGATGCAGAATACGGTAGGCTCTTTGCGGAGCTACTATTGTGCTCGTATAAACGATCACGTAATTTAGGAGACGAATTGACTAAAGCAGATTTGTTACAATCTAAGACAAAACAACCGACCTTTTTTGGCGAACCGAAGAAAGGGACATTTCCATGCCTATCCTGTGGGTGTTGCAATAGCATTATCAAAGGGGATAGTGTAGCACATCCCTCAAAGGGTTATGCGATCAAATTGCAACATTTTGCCACGTGTACTACCACTGGGGTCATTTATATGTTAAAATGTCCCTGCGGTAAAGCATACGTGGGTAAAACCAAACGCGAAATTAGAACCAGAATTGGAGAGCACAAGAGAACAATTACTAATTGTGATCTAGAGAAGGATAAATATGTCACACCAGTTAGCAGACACTTTTGTGAGCAAGGACACAATAGTAACCAATTAAGGTGGCTGGTTCTGCAGGTAGTAAATATACCCCCAAGAGGTGGAGACTACAACCGTATGTTATTACAGAAAGAAATAATGTGGATTGATAGATTGAACACTATGGCCCCTATGGGATTGAATGAGGATATGAATTAATCCTGTTATTTTTGAACCTTTCCCTAAGTAATCAAATCAAGGGTGACTATTATGTATTTTTGCAACAGGAAATTTGTTGCAAAAAAGAGAATGTTTATTTCAATATGGTATGTTTAATCTTTAGGTTATGGTTCACGGTCATAATGGAATGCACAGAAGGCACGAATATCTATATGACTGATATGCAATTAAGTCACAATATATTAAAGTACCGTCACTTCACAGGTATAGTAAGTTTGTTAATATCACTTAAAGGCAATATGAGAAAATGTCATACAATGTATCACAATGCTAATTATGATGTCACTTAATTAGAAGGGAGGAGTTAACTACTCTCTTACCCTTATATACCTGCAATTTGTATTACACGTTTGAGAGCACTTGATAAAGGAGGTTGTACCTCCGAAACGTTGTGTGGAGATCCAAATAAACACATTGAAGTATTAGCACAATTGCTGGAGTGAGTGCCATCTGATCTTTTTTGACTTTGTGGATTTAAGGATCTTGCAGCAGGATTCCAGATAGAGCACCACCGTAAGTGTACTGCGGTCTGTTGAGATTTAAGACTATATATAGTTAAGGGATTTAGCCTTCCTGTCAGGGGCCCTTGGAGATATTGAGATTAATGAGTGTCTTAGATAGAGTTGATTTGTAGTGGTTGCACCAATTTAAGTCTGACCCTGAGCCTATTTCATGGCCTCCAGTAGATCAGAATGGGGATTGGGTATCCCATCGTAAATGTGGGATAATTAAGGTTGAAAATTTTCTCATAAAATATACTGGAGATTCCTCCAGGATCTTGAGCCCTAAGGCTTTTTGTATAAGGCTTCTTATTTTGTTTTGGTCAGATATGTTTTAGTGAATCAGCAGAAAAGAAGATGGGGAGCTTCTGGGGCATCTTTGGAGACACAGATCTTTACTGCTGTGGTTGCCTTGGCTGGTACAGAAGCTCTACAACATTTCTGCCCCTACTTCTTTAGTTAAGCTTTAGTTCCCCTTTAAGGCATGGTGCTCTACCCCTTCTCTGGAAGTGCCAAGCATTCCAGATAATAAATCCAATACATGTACCTTGTCCATTGCTCCAAATTTCATTAGTACCCACTTTATATCTAACGGCTAGGCCTGAGAGCATGTGTCTACATCTGCATGTGTCTACATGATTACACTCAAGGTGAATTTTGAAGGATAAAATAACATGATGACTACAGAATATCTATCCTTTTTAACAATATTTGCTGTTTTTGTTTCAGAAGAACTACCTAAGCACATCCACTGGGCACCACTTATATTTGAAGGGGATGGTGAGCCTCAGAGATGAAATCTGTGAGACCATCAATAACAACAGCAGAGAAACAGAGGAAGTTTATTATGATAAGACTGTTAATTTCTTCTCATCCCAGCTTCTTCATTCCACTTAAGGTGAGATTAAAGTAGATTGAGTACACCCATACCAGTGCAAACAATGAAACCCAGTGGTTACGGTTAACCGCTATAGATATTTTATTATGGGGAACAAAACCATCATTCCTTAGTGCTACCAAGTGTTAACCAACCTGTAGAATAATGATTTATTATCAATTAAATATTAGAAAGGGCTTCAAAGCAGCAGGTTTCCAAAATGTACTACAAGTGTTTGGCATATCTACTGCATAACTAGAGCTACACCTGTCGGGATAATGTAATAGCAATGCTAAACTTGCCTCCAGGTCTAGCAATCAATCAACAGGTAGCATGGGCCCTGATATATCTGCATATTTCTCCCAACTTTGTATCCAGCCTAATGTTGTGCCTAATGGAGTCTCTGCTAATATTCTTAATAATATTCTGTATATTTATCTTTCCATATCTAATTAGGGGATGGAATGGCAGTGTAGAAACTATGGTTTCATCTCTTGGTCAGCTCTGAAGTTCCCCTTCAATAAACAATATGTTCAGCTTGAAGAACCAAACAGGCATGAACTTCATTATGACTCTAACCCTAACTGCACACACCGAAGCAAATCTCTGCTGGTAATTCAAGGCATTGTTACAGTTAACTGAACATCTGATGGTGAGACAAGGCTATTTTCTATGCAGATCTAACCCCACTAGTGGCTGGAAGCAGAACTATAAGGAAGACCTGACAGCAATGATACAAGAACCTGGAGAACTATTAAAGCAAGTGTGTTTGTAGCTTTCAAAGTTCTACAATTTAATTAATGCTGCCACTTTGCAACCATTTAATGTAATGTAGAAAAATCACTTTAAAAGTCTTTCTAATGCTATTCCTAAATGTCAGTGCAACCCTTATAATTCCAATGCGTCTCATCCTTTCCCACAAAGCCATGTATTGCCCCCACCATTCACTAGCATCCTAGCACTGTTAAGGCTCCTTTTTCTAATGGATATGGAACCTCCTTCTCCCATAACTGCTTAATCTGTGACGTTGGGTTTAAGAAACTAAACTGTAAACAGTATCTCCAGCAGTTCAGCCCCAAACCCAACATCTTAGAATTACAGTATCAGCAATGGAAGAAGGTATTTTGGAGGTAAAAACTGGTCATGGTGGGTAAAGGTTTTGTTTTAGTAAGTATGAATAGCACTGATAGTATGCCCTTTAGTCATACTGTACCTCCCAAATGCTCAACCTGCATTCCTGAATTGTTATTGAAATTTCCAGAGTTTCTCTTTGATCTTTCTGAACAGGCAGAAAAATATTTCTGAAATGCAATTAAATAACAGGCTTTTGGGAGAGAGCCCAGAATATGTGACAGCTGCACTTAGATACAATTTAAGATACAATTTTATCTATTTAAGATAAGTAAGTCTCTTGGGGAAACTGTGACTTGCAGCTTAAAGGAGAACTAAAGCCTAACTAAAGAAGTAGCTAGAAATGTTGTACATGATGTTTTGTGTTTCTGTACCAGCCCAAGGCAACCACAGCCCTTTAGCAGTAAAGATCTGTGTCTCCCCAGTAGATGCCCCAGTAGCTCCCCATCTTATTTTCTTCTGATTCACTGATTCACATGCTCTGTGCTGCTGTCACTTACTGAGCTTAGGGACCCGCTCACAATATACAGTAAACATAGGGGCAGATTTATCAAATTCACATGAAGCATTTAAGTTCGATCGAATTTTCAAAAAGATTTGAATTCTCAAATGTTTTTGAAGACCACTTCGACCAGTGAATTTTGAAAATTCGATCGAATAAAATGATTCAAATAATTCGAATAAAAATCAATTTGAATATTCGCATATTCGATAGTCGAATTACTTCCCCTTTAAATTTTTATTCGACTGCCTACTAATCCAGATTAAAGCTACTGAATTGGGTTTCATTGTTTTTGATTGAATAAAATAATTTGATGGAATGGTTAAAACCGTTCGAATCATTCCATTCGAACGATTTTATCGTTCGATTGAATATTTCCTACTCGATCGTCCGACCAATCGAATTCGAAGGATTTTTATTCCCACACTATTTCCAAAAATTCCCATGGTCAAATTCGAGGGTTTTTTAACCCTCAAATTCGACCCTTAGTAAATCTGCCCCATAGTGTAATAGAAATATAGTCACAATATAAGGCTGATTAGTCATTAAAGGGATACTGTCTTGGGAAAACATGTTTTTTTCAAAACACATCAGTTAATAGTGCTGCTCCAGCAGAATTCTGCACTGAAATCCATTTCTAAAAGAGCAAACAGATTTTTTTATATTCAGTTTTGAAATCTGACATGAGGCTAGACATTTTGTCAATTTCCCAGCTGCCCTTGGTCATGTGACTTGTGCCAGCAGCACTGTAGGAGGGAACTGCTTTCTGGCAGGCTGTTGTTTTTCCTTCTTAATGTAACTGAATTGAACACAATGGGACATGGGTTTTTACTATTGAGGGCTGTTCTTAGATCTACCAGGCAGCTGTTATCTTGTATTAGGGAGTTATCTGGTTACCTTCCGAATTGTTATTTTGTTAGGCTGCTGGGGGGGAAAAGGGAGGGGATGATATCACTCCAACTTGCAGTACAGCAGTAAAGAGTGACTGAAGTTTATCAGAGCACAAGTCACATGACTTGGGGCAGCTGGGAAATTTACAATATGTTTAGCCCCATGTCAGATTTCAAAATGAAATATAAAAAAATATGTTTGCTCTTTTGAGAAATGGATTTCAATGCAGAACTCTGCTGGAGTGGCACTATTAACTGATGTGTTTTGAAAAAAAAAAAAATTCCCCATGACAGTAAGCTCCCAAATATGGAACCACTTTAAAAGGATTCTATCAAGGATTCTATCAAGATTATTAAGGAGTATTTTGTATTACTAAATTTTACTGTTTACACTACAACAAATACACCATTTAAAAAAAAAATTCTTGAATCAATAAATGTATATTTTTTAATTGTAATTTTGGTGTGCAGGCAGCAATCTCAGGTCGTTTTGCCTGTGCTTTCAGAAAGAGTCAATACTTCACAATGGAACTGCTTTCAGATAAGCTATTGTTTCTCCAATTCAATGCAACTAAAGGAATTACAGTGGGACTTGGATTGTTACTATTGCTATTCTATTTCAATTTGAATTTCAACTTAGAATATTCTTTATTCTTAGGGTAAAGTTACATTGGTAGAGTCAGGGAGATATAGTCACCTAGAGACTAATTGCCTCTTCTTCTGCTCGACAATCCCCCGAGCTGCCTTCCCATCCGCTAAAATGAAAAGTTGCCAGCGCTCAAGCACATGAAGTCGCCTCATAAGGAAATTCAACGAAGCGCCGCGTGTGCTTTAGCGCTGGCAACTTTTCATTGAAACGGACAGGAAGACACGGGAAGGAAGTTCGGGTAGATTGTCGCCCAGAAAAAGAGGTGATTAAATAAATCTCCCCGAATCTGCCCGTGTGACCTTATCCTAAGTGGGATTCTATTATCTACCAGGGAGCTGTTATCTTGTGTCAGAGAGCCGCTATCTGGTAACCTTCCCATTGTTCTGCTGATACTTGGGGTAAACGGAGGTGGGTGATATCTCTCCAACTTGCAGTACAGTAGTAAAGAGTAGTGATGGAGCAAATTTGCGGCGACTTCCCGCGTTTCGCCGCCAGAAAATAAATTCACGAATCACCCATGAAAATTCGCTGGTGAAAATGTTTTGGACGACGGCGCATTTTTCACCAACCGATTCCAAAAACGAGACAAATTCGCCCATCACTAGTAAAGAGTGACTGAAGTTTATCAGAGCACAAGTCACATGACTGGGGGAACCTGTGAAACTAAGAACACATCTAGCTCAACTTCAATTTTCAAAATGATATTTAAAAATAAAATTTGTTTGCTCTTTTGAAAAACAGAATTTTCTGTGCTGAATTCTGCTGGAGCAGCACTATGAACGGATTTGTACCTTTGGAAAAAAATATGTTTTCCCATGACAGATCCCGTTAATGCTCATATATATGATAACTTATTAGCAAACTGTTAATCAAATGCATGAAGCAAAAACAGTCTATTTGTGACCACAAAATATATTGTATTTGTATAGAGGTCATGCGGTATGGCAGCTAAGATTTTCATTTTAAAGTTAAAGTTTGTTTCCCCAATATCTTTGGCTTTAAAAACTACTGAAATGCTTCTTCAGCCAGATGTGATCCTAGGAACTGGTTTGGCAATAAAATGGGCAGCCACTGGGGGAAGAAAAACGAATTCGTGAAACTAGGTTTGTAGGTTTGGGCCTATAGTATTTAGGGCAATTTTCACACATTTTGCCTTGCATGTTCAGGTATTGGGCTTTACATCCATAACAATACTTTGCACTTACCCGTGCATTGTTGAGGGCCCCCGGGGTGTTTACACTTAAAGGGAAGCTATTATAAAAAGGAAATTGGCATATAGGCTTCATCTCACAGTAATAAGAATATTGCTAAATATAATCAAATACAACTTCTCTATCGTTTGTAAAATAATCCTGTTGTTTTTCACCATGCCCCTCTGCAATCATGCAGCTTTGTGTCGGAGTTGATTATTTTGAAAGACAGTTAGCTCTAATACATTGTGTAGGCAAAGGGATCCCACACCAATGTATTTCACCTGTCAACCAAAATCCTACCAGGAGACTATCCAGGCAGATTGTTTATTTTTAATGCAACCTGCTGATCTGTAAAGTGTTTAATGTTAATTTAAAGTGTTATATAATAATAATGATTATGGCCAGTACTTGGATGTGGCTTGGTTCAGTTCCTGCACCAGTTCCTTGTGGCTTCTGAAAAACTAACATTAACTTCCCAGGGATTCAGTTGCCAGACAGCAGCAGTGCAGGTTTCTGTGTACAGCACAACAGACACTGTCAGCACTATATAGAACATATTCTAGAGGGAATCACATGTATCTTCTATTGACCACTGTACCCAATAATATCTATCTTTATCCCTCCTACTTCGCATGGCAAGGGCCCTAACCACTAGTTAATATATATATATAGCATTCCACGCCACTTCACACGAGTGGGGCGGTTTTGGGCTGTATACGATTGTTACAGATGTAGTAGCGATTATAAGACTTTCTATTATATGAGAGAAATACATTTTTTTTTCTAATATGGAGTTTCTATATGCAAAATGTACTGTATGTCTGAATGATAAAAAAAACTCATATAATAAAAATGTTTTTCAGAGACAAGGTATGTTTTGATTTCTTCTTCAAGCCACTGTAAGTTATACACGAAGTAGGTTTTTGCACCATATTGTTTTCAAGACACCTCCCTAAATATTGGTAGGGTCATCTACTGAACCCTGGACTAAGTGCAAGAACACTAAGGGGTGCAAACACATGACCTTTAGTGTGAATTTAATAATTTTGCATCTGAGGGTCTAGCAGCCCTCTGCATCTTGGACCCAATAAAAAAAATCCAGAGTGCAGGTGCAGAGAAGCAGAGTGTAGTACTTGTAGGTGCAAGGTAGGAAGGTGGTTGGTTCAGGACCCCTCCTCTTGCCTGCCCATACTAAACACAGCACTGCCAAATTAATGCAATGCTGAAATTCATGGACTGAACAAAGGTCTCTGTACCTTGGTTTGTAGTGCAGGTATCTGCAACTTTTCTTTTACCTGCAGAGCACAAAAAGCAAGGAACATGCCTGTTATGTTTTGGTAGCCTAGGATGAACAGAGTATTGTTCATGCAATCATTACAGTAACTTGAACTCTAACCCTTATAGAAAGTACTCTGTATGCACAGTATACTCTTGTGCACAGTGACACCTACAGGCACCTTGCACAAACACCACATATTCCCTCTATAGTAGGAAAATATTTTGGTAAATGTAATAAACAGAAACCACAAAACTGTATGCATCTTCATTAAAATATATCAGCAAGTCCAGTTGCTTTGAGTTACTTTTTATATATATATACCATGACCTGGATGAATGAGAATCTTCATAGTTATATCTTAGAGTGATATTATGCATTCTTCACAACACATAGTTCTTGGTCCATGCAGGTAGTTTTCTGATTCTCTCAGTACCTTATAGGTTCACTTTCTTCAGGCCTATTGCAGTTGGCTTCAGGAGTAGGAAAATGTTCTTCACCAAATGGAACATCTCCAAAGTCATATCTAGCAGGAGCAAGACGACTTGCATTCCATATGCGTCCATCAGACAGTTCATATGTGTATGGTTCTCGCTGGCGTCTCACCTCAAGTGGTGTAGTAAATTTAGATTGTCCTTGTTTCAGTAGTCCTGGTTTCATTATTCTGACTAAAGGTCCAGGCTGAAAGTGCACTTCTCTTGCACCATGTTTTCTGTCAGTATAAGCCTTGCATTTGGCAGATATCCCCCCTTGGTCAGCAGCAATAAAGTATTTTTCAAACATATGGATCCAAGCAGTAAAGGGTATGGTAGGCTCACCAGGGTTTGGAAGAAAAGCTGCAGGCTGCAGCAGAGGTAGAAGAGACATCTTGTTGCCAATTTGTTATGTTTTGGTAGCAGAGGATGAGCAGATTATAACAGTGTTTTATTAGCAGGTTCATGCAGCCACTACACTTCAACAGTAGCATACCTACCAACTGTCCCATTACAGTCCCTCTTTTGACAGCTCAACCCGCAGTCCCTCATTCGTACTGGAAAGTCATGTTCTGATTTACACTAAACAGCCAAGAAACAGTTTCTAACTGAATTGGCTTTTGGCAGAGAGCCCAGAACAGGCACATCAGAAGATAAGGCACTTATGTAACAATTTCACGATAAGCAAATAAGTAATTGTAACAATATAAGATAACAGGTCCCTTGGGAAAAGTTAGACTCACAGCTTAAAGGGCAATTCACATTCATTAGCAAAACTATAATAACTGAAAAAAAACACAGAAATATGTTGAAACTTTCATAACCTGTCAAACTTTGTAAAATGAACATGGTAATTAGGGGGTGTTGCCACAAAAATGGGCGCAGTCACAATGTCATCCTCGCTAAGCGCAGCAACTTTTTTGTACCTCTTTTTATTTCCAAAATGTTGGGAGGTATGCAGTAGCTTGAACTCTAACCCTTTTAAGCAGTATAGAAAGTACAGTGTATGCACAGTATATTGTTGGGCACAGTGACACCTACAGGCACCTTACACAAATACCACAATGCCTGTTTGCAGGGCTGGAACTAGGGGTAGTCAGAACAGCACTGCTCCTGCTGTTTCCCCTCAGCACTCTGGCCCTCCCCCCTGCCGCTTCCCCTCTTCACTCCGGCCCTCCCTTCTGCCACTTCCCTCCCACTCTGGACCACCTCTCTGCCGATTTCCCTCCCCACTCTAGCCCTCCCCTCTGCCACTTCCCCTTTGCACTCTAGCCCTCTGCTGCCCCCCCACT
>CM044437.1:15001560-15014690 GCA_024363595.1 Xenopus borealis | reverse complement strand
CATACTCTGGCCCTCTGCCTCTTCTCCCCACTCCGGCCCTCCCCTCTGTTGCTTCCCCTCCCCTCTGCCGTTTTCCCCTCCCCACTCTGCGCTCTTTCGATTCCCCTCCCGCTGCAGCCCTCCTGTCTGCTGCTTCCCCTCTGTGACTGCCCCTTGACGTTGCGGTGCGTGTGCTTGTACACATTCACGCACGCGCACACCGATGCAGGTATGAGATCTATAATCTGGAAACCAGTTATCCAAAAAGCTCTGAATTATTGGAATGCCATCTCCCTTATACTCAATTTTAATGAAAAAATCTAAATTTTAAAAAGTATATTTTTTTTTTACTCTGTCTTTATAAAACTGTGTACTGGATCCCATCTGAGATATAATTAATCCTTATTGGAGGCAAAATAATTATATTGGGTTTAATTAATGTTGAAATTACTTTTTAGTAGACTTGAAGGTCCAAATTATGGAAATATCCCTTATCTGGAAAACCCCAAGTCCCGAGCATTCTGGATAACAGACCTGTAATGGTATTCTCAAATATTTTGACATATTTAAGACATCTTATCTCCGACTCCATCTCCATGATAAATGAATTGCATCCATCCCCGGAAGCTGCTTGTGTTTTGGAAAGCTTATAAGCATATTTCATGACCTGTTTTTCCTGTTTTTTTACTGAAGCAATAAATAGTTTTCATATGTGCCATGACAGGGATGACAGAAAACCAGCTACACATTGGGGCAGATTTTACATTTGAATTTAGAGTTCATGGGAGTTTTTCAATTCCCATGAACTTGAAATTCTACCAAAATTCAACCAACTGCAATTTATTAAAATATTACAAATTTTCAAACTTGGGTGTATGGGATCGACCCGCAAACAAAAATAGAAATGAATGTTTTGATGATTTATGACTATCCTTAAGCTTAGCCCAGATCACACTGAGCATGTGCACAGTCTTGGTCTTGCAAAGATGTATAACAAAGTTACAAGACGACAGCCCCCTGTGGCCAACTTTGAAAGCATAAATCATTTGTTTGATTAGGCTTGTGGTGCAGTAAGTTCACGTTTATGTTTAGTATACAAAATACACAGTATTTTATCAGTCTCCCCACAACTTCAGCAATGGGTGATTATGTTGGTCTTATATTTGAAATTAATTGGATTTTGGCAGAGAGCCCAGAACAGCCACAGCAGCAGATAAGATACTTTTGTAACAATTTCTAGATAAGCAAATAACTAATTGTAACAATATAAAATAACAGGTCCCTTGGGAAATGTTAGACTCACAGCTTAAAGGGCAATTCACCTTCATTAACAAAATTGCACAGAAATATGTTCAAAGTTTCATAACCTGCCAAATTTTGTAAAAAGAACATGGAAATTAGGGGGTGTGTCCAAAAATTGGCGTGGTAAAAAAAAAAAAAACAGCAAATTGTTTTGTCCCTCTTTTTTATTTTCAAAATGTTGGGAGGTATGCACACACCTATTCTGTACCCTGTTTAGACTGGTGACACACAATACTGCAACATACTATTATGACTAAAGGGAGTGGTTTTTATAGACCTGTAGGAATATTTAGATTTAGATTTTATAGAATTGTAGAACCCGGCACTGTTTTATTATCTGTATTATAAGAAGCAAGAGGCAAATGCAATAGTGCCATAGGGTTGGGCTCACCTATAGTTCTACTATTCCACTATTTTCCACTTTTACCACTATCGTGCCATCAACATTTCGTGCAAAAGCCCCTAGTCCGATCCCATATCTGTGCTCTGGCTGGTGCCTGATTCAGCATGTGTGCATGCGCCTGCATCCTTTTCACCCTGCCGCGCATCCTTTTCTTGTGCAGGCACGCGCATCCTCTTATCTCGCAGGCATATGCGTCCTTTTCTCGACATGCGTCATTTTTGTTGCACGTGCCTATTGGGCACCTGGCTGGCCAGGTTGCCTAGGGTGCCTGGCTAGCCTGGCCCGGCCATGCACAGGGCCCCCTGCAAATAATATCATAGAAGGGGCCCTGCACACTTGCCCACTCCACCGACTACCTGCCCTGTGCCAGAGTCTCCCAGCCACCTTCCCCCCTCCTTCCCTGTCACAGGTAAGAGAGGAGGGATGTTATTTTCAACTATAGACGAAGCAGACCCCTCAGTCAGGACCCCCCTGTTCCGAAGGCCCCCATACGACCATGGTGTCTGCTTCCTCTATAGTTATACTTCTGAAAAGGCCTAATTTTCAAAGCCGAACTCAGCAAGTTGTTCTAACACATAAGACCGGGCCTTCGCTATTATTATTAACAAGTATTTCTACAGCACCAACATATTGCACAGCACTGAATATGTGGACATTATGATGGAAGGTGTAGTCAAACTGCATCTCACATAGGCTACTGTGTAAAAATAAAGTAATAAGGATGCCAGGAGGTTCTTGCAGCAAACAAAGTTTACTAATAAAACAAGGATCCACTGGGTTATACTCACAAATCCACAGAGGCAATGTTTTAGCAGATGATAAAGTACCAGGACAGTCAAACAAAGGCAACACACTGTGACACCATGTGGAAGCAGCTAGGGAAGTTTCATGTACACCTCTAGGTTCCTATACAGTAGAAATGATCAGGGAGAATAAAAAAGTCTGAATCCCTATCCAACTGCTGACCCTTCACTTCAGGCAAACTCAGAGCCTAGGGGAGAGCTACTCCCTACAATCCTTGTTGGAGCACAGGCTGCTCCTTCTATTTAACCTCTAAATCTTGCTCTCCTAAACAGCACTATCACAGGGACATACTAAATCTAAGGGGCAGATTTACTAAAAAAAATTCGAATTTCAAAGTAATTTTGTGCTACTTCGACTATCACATATCTCAAACTTCAAGTCAAACTGAAAAAATTCTAAAATTTGAATTTCGAAGTACTGTCTCTTTAAAAAACTTTGCCACCTTAAAGCTGATGAATTGCCATTGTAGCCTATGGGGGACCTCCTGGAACCTGAAAAATGTAAGGATTTTTTTGAAAATCGTTCAAATCCAAACATGCATTCGAAAGATTCAAACGTTTTTCATTTGAACGAAAACAGACCTATTTGGTTAGTTTTTTTATCGAAAATGGGCTTTAAAACAAATTTGATGATAGGGTCTATTTATGAAGCTTCAATTTTTTATGGTCTGGTTTTTTAATGGGAAAACTCAATTTTTTTTTAGAGGAAAATTTCAAGATTTATTATGCTCCAAAACTGAAAATACTCCAACTGAAACCTAAAAGTCATGAAGAAGTCAATGCCAGATGTCTCTTTTATAATTTGAAGATGTTTCTTGCCATCATGAGCTATAAGGGTTTCACCGTGTTTTCTACTCAGGCATCTAAGCGAAAAAGTCACTTGTTTTGAGGGTTAAAAAATAAAAAAAGTTGCACAATTTTATTTGACGCACGATTTTGTCTCAACTTTTTCCAGTACTGACTTTATCGATCTGACTTTTTTTTATAAATTAAATTCATGGATGGGAGTTTAATAAAAAGAATGGGAAAATTACAGTCTTAGTAAAAACCCACCCTATGTTTTGTACTACAGCCCAAGGCAACCACAGCCCTTTAGTGTCAGGGCCCGAAGGCTCCAAGATGGTTTGCGGACCAAGGAGGAAGCAAGTTCAACACAGTTCGTGGTATCCAAGGGGTTAAGCAGAAGAAAGGTCAAGTCCAGGCAAAAAGGTCAATCCAGGCAGAACAGGTTCAATAGGTGAAGGCAGGCCGAAGTCAATAACAGGAATCAATGAATATAAACACACCCAGGCACTCACAAAGTAAGACCTATATTTGGGCAGTGATCACAGGTCTCAGGCTCCCTTAAATAGTCCTAGGTTTGGCGCCAAACGTGAGAGGGGCGTGATGATGTCACAAAGTTTACGTCACAAAGTTTAAACTAGTGCGTTTAGGAGCCGCATATTTTCGCTGGCTGCGAGATGTTAGGTGGACTTCCTTACAATTAGCAGTAAAGATGTGTGTCTCCCCAGTATATTCCCCAGTAGCTCCCCATCTTCTTTTCTGATTCTGATTCACTGATTCACATGCTCTGTGCTGCTGTCACTTACTGAGCTTAGGGACCCACTCACAATGTACAGTACACATAGAATAGAAATATAGTCACAATATAAGGCTGATTAGTCATTAATACAGATAATTACTACATGGCAGCACACAAACCAGTGCAGCCCTGTAGCATCAGCTTATATTACAGGCAAATCTAATTTTCTGCTTCATGATTTGCAACGACCCCTAGCTTCTCAACATCTACATAAAAAGTACACTGAGCATGTGCTTGCCGCAGACACTCCTAACACGATCCAAGATGGGAAACTCTCCGTGACAACTTTGAAGTCCTGGATCATTACTACTATAGAGATGCTAAACCTATAGGCTGGTTCAATAAGTTCATTATATAAAATACGGCATTACTAGCAATATTGATTTTTTGGGTTTACACACAGTCAATAGTAAAACTCCCAAACCACTGAGAATTACTCGATAGCAATCTGACGTGTGGGAGGAGAAAAAAATGTTATCAACGTGAAGACATTCTTTCCAAACTCATACGCGGTGTGCAAAGTGCAATTTCGGACAAACCATATGATGTAAATAATTCGGAATTTGTAAAATTTTTTCAACGTGAAACACAAGAAATTCTTTCCAAACTCATACGCGGTGTGCAAAGTGCAATTTCGGACAAACCATATAATGTAAATAATTCGGAATTTGTCAAATTTTATCAACGTCAAACACAAGAAGTTCTTTCCAAACTCATACGCGGTGTGCAAAGTGCAATTTCGGACAAACCATATAATGTAAATAATTCGGAATTATTCGGCCTAAAAGTCTTCAGAGCTGTAGCATGCCACAACTTACT
Source organism: Xenopus borealis (assembly GCA_024363595.1). NCBI lineage: Eukaryota > Metazoa > Chordata > Amphibia > Anura > Pipidae > Xenopus > Xenopus borealis. The sequence goes on along the minus strand of CM044437.1, from coordinate 15,009,802 downwards.
GTGGCCCCTAATTCCCCCAGTTTTTTACAAGCTAGTCAGTTAACTCATTCACACTGATATTTTGACATTCTAGTACTTTCTTGTAGTGCCGAAAATCTTTGATGTTTTATTGTATTTTCTAATGTATTCTTTTTATATTTTTTTTTATGTTTTATTTGATGTTTGAACATCATATGAATGCAGTCTCTGCATAATCATTTCATATATTTAAATGTTTTGTAACCTGCAATTCATTTGCGGAAAGTAAAGCAGCTGGTTTATGTTTGAAATCAAAAGAAAAAGATTGAAGCCTAATTCCCCCAGTGGGCATTAGGAGGGGACATTTGTATTTGTGTGTGCCACAGCAAAGCCTATAAAAGCTAAAGAATATAGCAACCTGTTACTCCTGTTTTTCATTCAAGCAACCAGTGAATTTCTAGACAATCAGCAGCACTTTGGACTCTGCTGTAGAAAAAGACACACCTCTCGCCAAGCAATAAACATGAAAAAAATCCAAGGAAAGATAAATCAGCTTGGGCTTTGCCAAAGGAACCAGGAACAATTTTTGCACGTGATGGTGCCATCTACAGAATTGTAGGAAGTTTTTTTTTTTCTTTTTCCAGTAAAGTAGAAAACAACGTACAGTGTTAGAATAAAAAATAGAGGGCATTGTCACCCCCATATTCAGTCCTGCATTTCATACAACTGCACTCATGAAGGTCTGAACCTGAGAAGGGTAAGTAACACCTTCCTTATTAGGCAGCCCTGGGCTGATACTGGGGTTAGGGGCTTTTAACATTTTTTATGCACATTTACAGGTGAAATTCTCCCATGCTGGTGTTTGGAATTGGTTCATAGAAATGGAATTGGGAAGGAATTTTTAGGATTGTGATACCCCAAGTTTCCTGCACCCTAAACACCCCAAAATCACTATGAGACCATATAAATCGGCACATAGTGGTTGTAAATGTTAATGTAAATGTGTTAATGTAAATATTTGCATCTACTACTTGTTTTTGCTCCCTGGTGTAACAAGTTTCGTAATGGGGGCTGAGCATAGCTACAAGCCTATAAAAAGGATCGAAATATATTATACCCCAAGATAGAGTCCTGCGCGGGTCCATTTTTTGGGACCCGAACCCGACCCGTACCCGCAACCCGCAACCCGAACCCGAACCCGCGACCCACATTTTTACCCGCTTGGACCCGCGACCCGAACCGTACCCGCAACCCGTGATCCGCAACCCGGACCCGCGACCCGCTGACCATCAAGAATCAGGAAGTGCTGTCATCATAAACAGGAAGTGACATCATCGGAAGCAGCCAGGATCAGAAAAAAAAGGAGTAAAACAGGAAGTGCTGTCATTGTAAACCGGATGTGACATCATCAGTAGTGGAAATGCTCAGAAAAAGGAGTAAAAATCCCTATAGCGAGGATCCGCGACCCGACCCTCAACCCGCCAACCTGCAGGACCACCGGCCCGCTTCTATACCCGCACCTAGAAATTCTACGAGCAACCCGCAGGGTACCGCGGGATTTTGCGGGTAACCCGCGGGGACTCTACCCCAAGATACCCTGAGCTAGGACACAGCCTTTTTTAGCAGGATTTGGCTGAATCCGAGAGTCTGGCCAAACCGAATCTGAAACCTTAAAAATAACATGACTTTTTGTCACACAAGGAAAGTTTTTTTTAACCATGCACTAATTTGCATATGCAAATTAATGTCCGGCTACAGGGCCGGATTTATATAACGGGCACCCCTAGGCCCATTGCCATTTGTCGCCCCTATCCTCTCCAATTTTTTTGTGCAAATTTAAAAAAACAATTGTATCTTCTGAGCATCCCCAGTGTTTTTTAATCAATGTGGGTGTAGTTGGGAAGCATGCCGCCCTAGGCCTGGGCCTACGTGGCCTTTCCACAAATCCGGGCCTGTTCCGATAGAGTTCAGGATTTGGCCAAATCTTTCAAGACGGGTTTAGGATTTGACAAGATTTCCAAAATAGTGGATTCAGTGCATCGCTATAATCAGACCAGTGAAATGATACACTGATTCAGGGTAGAACTACACGGCCGTTTTCTATGCAGGATCCGACAATGGGCGACAAAACGTCCAACAGTTATCAGATCAACGCTGCAACACCATCGGACTTTATATTACTTACCTCGTTCACTTCGCATCCGACTTGTCACGGGCGTTTTGTCGGCCTAGCGTCGGATCCGGCAGAATCGTGGAGAAAACGGCCATGTAGTTCTACCCTCAAAGGGAACAAATGAAAATCATTGGATGAGGCAAGTCTGATCAGAAGTAGAAGTGGTGGGCATGGTGAGGAAGGACATGACAGCTGGGGGCTTGCCTTGAGTATTCCTAGTTGTTGGCTCCTGTTCTGCTGAACAACTTTCTCCAGAAACCAAGATCTGGTAGTTGCTCTTCCCTCTACCTAAATAGAAAGAGAAAATTTGCCAGTGCACGGTTTGCTTTTAAATAGAATTATTACAAAAAATCAGTAGTTAGTACCACACTTTAGCCAAAATATGTCCGCTCACGTGCCACGCCAAGGACCCTTATTGTACGTGGGTCTTTCATTATTTGTGAGCATTATTAATTTGTAGTTAGTGATGGGCGAAACGGCCGCGTTTCGCTTCGCCGCAAAATTCGCGAATTTCCAGAGAAATTCGCGAATTTTTCGCCGATTCGCGAAACGAGTCGTGTGTCGTTTTTGACGCGCGTTGCGTCGTTTCCGACGCGTCGCGTCATTTTCGGCGCGCGTTGCGTCGTTTTCGGCGCGCGTTGCGTCGTTTTCGGCGCGTCGCGTCAAAAACGACGCGCGACTCGTTTTTGCGCGGTGAATTTTTTTTGGGCGAATTTTTTTGGGCGAATTTTTTTGGCGGTTTCGCGAATTTATTCGCCAGCGGCGAATCGCAGGAATTCGCCGCGAATTCACCCCTGGCGAATAAATTCACCCATCACTATTTGTAGTACATCCATCCAGCAACCAATGTGACTGAATTATAAGAGCATTGAGCACTTACCCTTAGCTCAGGAGCTGTAGTGGGAAAACTGGGAGTTTTTAAGCCCCAGCCAACAAAAATACACCTGTGAATAATTACCTTCCTTCACTCTCTATTAGCATTTCAAATTTGTCATTCATTTAAATTCAAGTCCCCCAGTAGACGATGTGACTGAGTAATAAGACTATGGTGCACTTCCCCTTAACTCAGAGGCTATAGTGAGAAAAACAAAGAGCTTTTAGCGATTTCTTTCTGTGTTTCGTGTACAAATTGTAGCCAAATATTGCCTATAGCTGCCATTCAGCAGGGAATTACTTATAGATGTATATTTATTGGCTGGGGCTAAAAAAAACTCCTTGCTTTTTCACAATAGCCCCTGAGTTATGGAGAAGTGCACCATGGTCTTATAACTCATTCTAAGGGAAGGCCAGACGGGAAGATCCGGGGTGATTTGTCGCCTGGCGACTAATCGCCTCTTCTGGGCAAAAAATCTGAACCGCTTCCCCCTGCCTTCTATTCACACGCGGCGCTGGCGATTATTCATTAAGCCACTGGAAAGCAGGGGAAGCGGTTCGGGGAGATTCCCGTCTGGCCTTACCCTAAATTTACTAGAAACAAAGCAGTGTTTAGTAACATTTTTGCTTTGAAAATAGTTGACTAAGTTGCTCAAAGGCCGATTTACGAAATTCACGTGAAATGATCAAAGTTCGATCGAATACCGATCTTACAATGAAATCGGATATGCAAATTTGGCCTCTTCGATCATCGAATATCGAATAGAACAAATGATCAGATATTCGATGATCGAAGGATTTAAAAAATTCAAATTTATTCGACTGCCTACTTCGCCAGATTTAACCTACTGAATTGTAATAGAAGCCTATTGGATGCTCCCCATAGGCTTCTGAGACTAAGTCCTGCTCGAATACCATTCGTATGATCAGAGCGTTCAAATTTTTCAGATTCTCGAAGGAAATTTCACGTTTTTTTTTTTTTGTGAAATCGAACGATCGGTATCCAATCGTACGAATTCATTGAGAAATCGAATATCGAGCAAAATGATAGCCTAAAACCATACGATAAGCATTCGATGGTCGAATGCTTATCGAATTTCGAGTAGGATCGAGCAAATTTTGGGGAATAATAGTACATTTTCCCCTCAGTGTCTAGCATGTGTATAAACAAGGCTTTGTAAACCTATTGTTATCCTAGTGTTATACCAGGCATTATGGGCTCTTACAGACAAGCGTCTGAAGCTGCGCTACCCTGCGTTTTGGTTTCAGCCGTGGGGGGTGGGGGGGGGAGCGCAGGAGCAGACAATTTCAATTTTTCTCAGTGGGGCTGTACTCAGGCGTGTGTAAGAACCTGAGAGTTTATTTTAAGACTGTGCAGTCAGACAAGCTGGGAGGACTAAGTAGTATTAATGCAACACATAGGTAACTGGGCGTTAACTGGGGGAACTGGCTGAGTGTGTTTCACTCCTGCTGAGATTTCAGGATGCATTTGCAACCAGATGGAGTGGTTCTGTATCCGGACACTGAACTGGAAACGAAGGTAAAACCCATTCCATTCATGTACTGTACCAGGTTATATTGTTCCCAAGTGCCAAGGGAATTTTTGAAATAAGAGTTGCAAAGTTTGCACCAGGTTCTTGTTACAAAGAGCAATCAATGCTCTCTGCCGATAGGAAGCTATAGTTTACTACATACACACATTACTACATACTTTTATTAAGTAATCTCCACCACCAAGATTTGCTGGTGCTTAAAGTGTCCCTATCATTTAATAGAACCCACCTTCCACTTGGGGGTAGGCTTTTTCCCCACCAAAACAGCTCCCTCCCTCTCCAGGAATAAGCTCCGGGATCATTACTTTGAACATTTGTGTTTTTTTATTTTTATAATTTCTATTTTATGCTCTGATTTTATTTATCTCTTTAGTTGCCTGCAAGCTATCTTGTGAAATTGAGGTTGCAGCACTAAGGCTGGGGACAGACAGGGAGATTCGGGGAGATTCTGTTGCCTGGCGTTTAATAGCAGGCGACAATCTCCCCGAACTTCCTTCTCCCTGTCCGTCGCTAGTTTAAATGACAAAGCGCCAGAGCTGTGCACATGCGGCGCGGCGATTTCCGGAATCGCCCGAAGTTTCCTCACGCCAGGCAACAGAATCTCCCCGAATCTCCCTGTCTGTCCCCAGCCTAAGGTGAGACTGAGCTACAATAACAGGGAGAAAGCAAACAAACATGTGAACAGGAATCTCTGTGATCCCTCCAATATCATGTAGGATATGTGATCCAAAAAAGACCTTTGTGTTCACTTAAAGGAGAACTAAAGACTAACTAAAGAAGTAGGTAGAAATGTTGTACATGATGTTTTGTGCTTGTGTACCAGCCCAAGGCAACCACAGCCCTTTAGCAGTAAAGATCTGTGTCTCCCCAGTAGATGCCCCAGTAGCTCCCCATCTTCTTTTCTGCTGATTCACTGATTCACATGCTCTGTGCTGCTGTCACTTACTGAGCTTAGGGACCCACTCACAATATACACTACACATAGGGGCAGATTTACTGTTATTCCCCAAAAAATATTAGTTTTCCCTCGAATAGTTTTAGGCTACCCTTTTATTCGATCGTCGATCATTCGGCGATTGAATAACGATCGAATAACGATCGTTCAATGGTTCGAACTAATTATTCAATCGATCGAAGACTTCGATCGTACGAATCCTATTCGATCAGGACTTAGCCTCAGAAGCCTATGGGAGGGTTCCCATAGGCTTCTATTGCAATTCGGTAGGTCCTATCTGCCGAATTGGGCAGTCGAATAGGTTTAGGTTTTGCCAAAATTCGATGATCGAATATTCGATCATTCTAATTCATTCTAATGTATTCGATCATTCGATCCTTCTTAATTCGGCCCCATAGTGTCATAGAAAAATAGTCACAATATAAGGCTGTGACAAGTTGCAATAAGTTCACTGTATAAGATATGGAATTTAGGGTTTAGTTCCAGTGTCGGACTGGGATGCCAGGAGACCACCAGAAAACCTTAGATCATGGGCCCACTTTACAAGCTATTATTCCTCCTCTTCTCCCTTAACCTTTTAACTACTATTCTCTGTCCTTCCATTATTAAGCCAGCTGCCTGGTAGATCTAAGAACAACACTCAATAGTAAAAACCCATGTCCCACTGAGACTCCTTCAGTTACATTGAGAAGGAAAAACAACTGCCAGAAAGCAGTTCCCTCCTAAAGTGCTGGCACAAGTCACATGACATGGGGCAGCTGGGAAATTGACAAAATGTCTAGCCCCATGTCAGATTTCAAAGTGAAATATAAAAAAATCTGTTTGCTCTTTTGAGAAATGGATTTCAGTGCAGAATTCTATTGGAGCAGTACTATTAACTGATGTGTTTTGAAAAAAACACGTTTTCCCATGACAAGATCCCTTTAAAAAAAACAAAAAACTAAAATTTGTCATAAACTTTTTCTACAATTGGAAATAGTTTGAATCTAAAAATACTCCAACTATAACCTGTCGAGGTCATGTAGACCTCAATGACAGAGGTCACTTCAGTCATTTAATTAATTCAACCTGCAATCGTAAAAACCCCTCCCCTGGGTAGACCCCCCCTCTCCTCCCCCCCCCAGCCTTCCTGCCCCTAATTTTTTACTTACCCCTCTGTACAGATTCGGGCGACGGGAGTTCATGGGTGCCATCTTCTTTCTTCTGTCTTTTTTTTTTATCAGACGAGCGTTTTCGACAAAAAGTTTTCTGGTACTTCACCCCAAATTCCCTGATTCATGTTTTTTTACATTCGAGTTTTTTCATAAATTAGAAAACATTTGAGCTGTGAGTTTATTCGAGGTTAGACAAACTTCTAAAACTCGACCTTTGAAAAATTTGGGTTTTCTTTCTTTACCCCCCCCCCACAGCATTTTATAAGAAAGCACACACAAAGAATACAGCTCTCTTATATTAGTATATGGCTAACGCTCAGCCCTAACATATGTAAAAAAAAAAGGTCCTAACAGAAAAAAAAGAGAAGAAACTGAAAATAAATCTCAGCAACATATAGCATGAGTATTAGCTCCATAAACAAGATTCTTGCTTTACATTTCTGTATACAAGTATGAGATCCATTCTCTAGTCTAGAAATCCATTATCTAGAAAGCTCCAAATTGCAGGAAATGCCTTTCCTTGCTTTAATCAAAAAATGGGGAATTTTTTTAAAGTGATTTCCTTTTTCTCTGTTATAATAAAACAGTAGCTTGTACTTGATCCCAACGAAGATCATTACTGGGGGTAGAGCAATCCTTTAGGGTTTACTTAATGTTGAAATTACTTATCATAGACTTATGGTATGGAGATCCAAATTACAGAAAGACCCCTTAACCGGAAACCCCAAGTCCTAAGCATTCTGTAGGGCAGGACCAATAGCTGTGTTCATGTACCTTACATAAAGATTCTATATATTATTTTCTCTCCTGGATTTCTTCTAAAAGGATGCACTTTATAATGCACTTTACAGCTTGCTTCATAGATTTTGGCCCTATTGCACTTTGTAACTAGATCTTTGCTTGTACAGGTATGGGACCTATTATTCAGATTGCTCTGGACCTGGGGTTAGTCGGATAATGGATCGTTCCGTAATTTGGATCTTCATACCTTAAGTCTACTAGAAAATCATGTAAACATTAAATAAACCCAATAGGCTGGTTTTGCTTCCAATATGGATTAATTATATCTTAGTTGGGATCAAGTACAAACTACTGTTTTATTATTACAGAAAAAGAAAATTATTTTAAAAAAGTTGAATTATTTCATTATAATGGAGTCTATGGGAGACGGCCATTCCCTAATTTGGAGCTTTCTGGATAACAGGTTTCCGGTTAAGGGATCCAATACCTGTATTGGTTTTACCAATTCCGAATTTCGATTAGTTACTGGTCCTTTAAAGGAAGTGGATGACTGAGTTTGTAACCCCATAAGGCACAAAGTGAGTAAGACCCTTTTATAAGCATTTTTTTTAACTTTTATAATTATTGGTAGAATACTTTATAGGTTTTCACATTTAGGGGCAAATTTATCATTATTCACGAATTCGAGGGCTTTTAGCCCTCAAATTAGGCAGAAATTCGGTAGTAATTTGACTATCGAATGGTTATCGAATAGTTTTAGGCTATTTTTAAGGTGCTCACAAACTATTCGGGGTTAACAAGGAAGTTATACGACCTTTAGCCTGCAAGCTGGTAA
>CM044437.1:14985992-15000049 GCA_024363595.1 Xenopus borealis | reverse complement strand
GAAGCGTGGGAACTAGCCTCACCACCTTCCACCTACACCACCCAACGCATTTCGCTGCTCGGCAGCTTCATCAGGGGCATATTTTTAAGGTGCTATTCAATTTCACGAAAAAATGGGAATCCCCCCATAGGGAATGGGAATCCCCCCATAGGCTTTTTTTTCTATTACCTGCTCGAATACCATTCATACGATCGAACGCCTCGATCGTTCGAATCATACGAATCCCATAGGCTTCTATTGCTATTTGGTAGGTTCAATCAAAGTAGGCAGTTGAATAAAATTTTAAAGTTGAAGTACTTCGATCATCGAATGGTCGAATAATCGAATATTCGATAATTTTCGATAATTTTGCGTATTTGATGATTGAAGTGGCCAAATTTGCATATTCGAATATCCGATAAAATCGTATGATCGGAATTGGATCGAACTTCGAATTATTCACGTGAATTTTGTAAATCTGCCCCTTAGTATAACATTGTAGCACTTTTACCCTCTATTTACAATAGACCTAATTTCTACCTATTTTTGTTTGACTGTTTCACTTTTTCTTAAATTTGTTTCTGAAATTGTTGTTTAGGGGCATGTTTACAAAGATTGGAGATAAATATCTGGAGAGATTTCTAAAGGTGTTACCCATAGCAACCAATCAGCAATTAGATTTAAACAGCCACCTATAAGTTAGCAAAGATCTGATTGGTTGCTATGGGCAACATCTCCAAACATTTCCCCAGATGTTTATCTCCAATCTTAGTAAACTTGCCCCTTAATCTGGAAACCAAAAGCAGGAAAAGACTACATGTGCTTTGCTTGAAAATAACCTTCAGCCTTATTCTATTCCACCAATAGTATAAATATAATGTAGTACAGAAGGAGTTTCTTCTTAGAATTAAGATTTTATTGTATATTTTTATGTATTTTATGTATTTTTTTTTCCTAGTGTGGTCTGGAAAATGCTAAAAGCAGTCAACATACAAACTGTTATCATTGTCTTCCTCTTAATTCTGCTCATTGGTTCTTGGAAATCAAGTTTCTCTCCGTTTTACACCACAAAGGAAGATCAGCACTGCCCTGAGTTAGGAAACATTCCTTCACAATCACCTAAAAATGAACCGGAACTTCTTATACTTATATGGACTTGGCCGTTTGGAGAAACTTTTCCTTTGGATACTTGCCATTCTGTTTATGGAATCTCAGGGTGCAAGTTGACAGCTGACAGGAATTTATATGGCCAGGCAAATGCTGTCGTCATCCATCACTTTGATATAATGTATGACAAAGAGTTGTTGCCAAAGGAACCAAGACCTCCTCATCAACGTTGGGTTTGGTTCAACCTTGAACCTCCCTTTATTATAAAGAATCTCAATATGATGGGCAGCCTTATAAATATGACCATGACTTACCGAACAGACTCTGATATCCCTCTTCCGTATGGCTGGTTGAAAATACTGAAGGAACCACCAAGAGTTGCCATTCCCAAAAAGTCAAAGCTGGTGGCTTGGGTGGTCAGTAAGTGGTACCCAGGTGCACGTCGAATTCAATACTATGAGGAGCTTAAGAAGCATATCCACATTGACGTGTATGGGAAAATGCATAAGAAACTGAGTTGGGAAGATTTCTACAGCACCATCGGACAATATAAATTTTACTTGGCGTTTGAAAATGTTAATCACAAAGACTATATCACCGAGAAGTTATGGGAGAACTCATTTAATACGGGGGCTGTGCCAGTAGTGCTTGGGGCTCCCAGGGAAAATTATGAAAAATTTATACCAGCTGATTCCTTTATTCACGTGGATGATTTCTCAAGTCCTCAGGATCTGGCTGCCTTCCTTCTAGAACTAGACAAAGATGACAATAGATACAGACAGTATTTCAACTGGAGATCCAGTTATGGAGTGGTTAGAAACGTAGGTTGGGATAACCATTACTGCAAGGTTTGCAAAGTTTTACGGCAGTCTCAAGGTTATCAAGTTATTCCAGACTTGGCCAAATGGTTCATATGAAGGGAAAACATGATGCTCAAGAGATACTTAAAGGGCAAGGAAAGGCAAAGAAATAATGAAAAAGAAATCTATCTCCAATATACTTTCATTAAAAAATGTGTACTGTTTTCATAAGAAACTTGACTGTATGCAGTGAAATTCTCCCTTCATTTACTGCTGTGGATAGACGGTCCCTAACTTCTGGCAGGGAAACAATCATACTTATGAACAACAGTGGGAGCCCCTGCCTTACTTACAGCCATGCAGAACTCAAGCAGCTTTGTTTTTTGATCATTTATGTCGACCCCCAAGAAGCCCAGACCACACTGAGCATGTGTATGTAGTCTAGTCTTGCAAAGATGTATAACAAAGTTACAAGATGACAGCCCCCTGTGGCCAACTTTGAAAGCATAAATCATTTGTTTGATTAGGCTTGTGGTGCAGTAAGTTCATGTTTATGTTTAGTATACAAAATACAGCATTTCTAGCCTTATTCTTTTTTACACTTTCCTTGCCCTTTAAAGTGAAACTGAAGTCTAAAATTGAATAGGTCTGCAAGACCAAGACTGTGCACATGCTCAGTGTGATCTGGGCTAAGCTTAGGGATCGTCATAAATGATCAAAACAGCACAAGTTAAATAATATCTGCCAGAAGCTGATACAGCAAGACTGATTTATAATCAGGATATACAGACTGCACTGGGTCCTGTGTTGTCATGTAATCTAATGTGGATTTTATAGTTTTTGTATTGTTTAATATAAACTTTCTCCAACTCTGCAGAATCAGAGGCTGCAGCAAAATAATCCTCCAAATAGAATCCCAGTTTATCTGTTTAAATCTGGCTCCATGATGTTTGCCCCTGCAGCTGGAGTTGGAAACAGAGGCTTTGAAGGCAAAAATAAAATCCCATTTTTTTCTTTATTAACTGAAAAAAACCTATCCCCAATAATAATCTGCACAGTTATTATAAGATACCTGACTGTTTGCAGTGAAATTCTCCCTTTATTTACTTGCTGCAGATATGACGCTGACTGCTCTACAGGGAAACAAACAAATCTGCTCAAGTACTGGGAAGTAAGGTGGGAGGCTCATCCCTGCCAATTGAAAGTATGATCTTTTCCCTGCAGAACAGTTAGGGGCCATCTGAAGTTTCCAATCCACAGCAGTCAGAGCAAGTAAATGAAGGGGCAATTACACTGCATACAGTCAGTTTTGTTATAAAAACATACATATTTGTTTAATTATAGTATATTGGATTTAGATTTCTTTGTCATTAAAGGGATACTGTCATTGGAAAATGACATATGCATCAGTTAATAGTGCTACACCAACAGACTTCTGCACTGAAATCCAATTCTCAAAAGAGCAAACAGATTTTTTTTTATATTCAATTTTGAAATCTGACATGGGGCTAGACATTTTGTCAGTTTCCCAGCTGCCCCCAGTCATGTGATTTGTGCCTGCACTTTAGGATGGAACTACTTTCTGGCAGGCTGTTATTTCTCTTACTTAATGTAACTGAGTCTCAGTGGGGCTTGTCTTTTACTATTGAGTGCTGTTCTTAGATCTACCTGGGAGCTGTTATCTTGTGTTAGGGAGCTGCTATCTGGTTTCCTTAGAAGACAGGAATCACTGGCACTCAAAGGCAGGTGCAAGCAGGGCAAAGCCCTTGCGTGTTTACTTAGCAGAAAGTGCAATATTTTGGGGTAAAAACCCCTTTTGTTAAATAAACATGCAAGGGCTTTGACTTGCGTCCTGCTTGCACCTGCCTTTGAGTGCCAGTGATTCCTGTCTTCTACGTCTATTGGGAGTGTGCCGATCCCTCCATCACCGTAAGCCAGGGTGTGTGAGCGCACTCTCCATTTTGTATCTGGTTACCTTCCCATTGTTCTGTTGTTAGGCTGCTGGGGGGGGGGGTTGATATCACTCCAACTTGCAGTACAGCAGTAAAGAGTGACTGACGTTTATCAGAGCACAGATTTCAAAACTGAATATAAAAAATCTACTTGCTCTTTTGAGAATTTTTTTTTTTTAATCTCACATAGGGTATATATATATATATATATATATATATATATGTGGTGTATTCTGGGAGTTAGTGGCCGGGCAGCCAGACTTAATGTGGTTTAATTTGTTTTAGCCAATGAGCTGATCCATTGTACCCATGGTTAGATTAACTCACCTTTCCTATATGATGTTGGCCCAGTTTTTAGGAATGGTGACTTGCTTCCCAGGTATTCTGATTTGCATAACTAAATGAGATGCAAATGAAATGATGTTGTTCTCCTTAAGGTAAATGGGCCTTTGTGCAAATACAAATAGAAGGCCTCTACATCCTAGTATAGGTATTTCAGCTCTTACTGGCTCTTACTTTGCTGGTGTTTCGTGAATTGCGGGAATTCACTGTGAATTTGCCACATTAAATTTGCCCATCACTAGACATCGCCCGCTACTAGTGATGGGCAAATTTATTCACCTGGGGCGAATTCACGTGAATTCCCGGCGATTCGCCGCCAGCGCATAAATTCAGGAAATGCCAGCAAAAATTCGCCTGGCAAAAATTCACCGGCGTCTCGTTTTGCATGTGGGCATCTGTTTTTGGACGCCAGCACCCATTTTTGCCGTCGAAAAAAACGGAGGCTGACGTCCATTTTTTCCAACGCCGCCAATGGGAACCAGGTCTGGACTGAGAATCAAAATAGGCCCTGGCATTTCAGGTACACAGAGGCCCAATCATCCCACTTAGAGGCCCAAACAGCCTCCACCAGCCCACTAATTACTGACTTTCTATGGCAACTTATAGCAGCCCATCTGGCATTTGCCCTAACCCACAGATTGCCAGTCCGGGCCTGATGGACGCCGGCGTCCAAAAGGAGATGCGGTGTTTGTGAACTTTCTGCCGTTTCGGAGAAATTCGTGAAGAAATCGCTGAAGCGAAACGCCCCAAATTTGCCCATCACTACCCGCTACCATGTCCCAGTAGACGATAACTGCATTTTTTGTACTTTTGCTGTGAGGATTATATTTACTTACATAGTATATATCCTCTTTGTTTTTAAGTGGCAATATTTTTTTTCTTTTTCTTCACAGCAAAATTACCAAAAATGCAGTTATCAACTACTGGGAAATAGTAGCGGGTGATGACGCTCTCTGTAAAAAGATCCACGAAAAACAACGTTCGGCTACTCAAGGAACACCATTTTTAAAGAACCTTTGAGTCTGTCAGACCCTGTAGGGAAATACACACAACCACAAAAACATCGCTTTCACTTCGCCCAGAGGTACACAAATGTACTGGCTGTGTAATGTGCAACACATTGATTCTTGGTACTGAATTCAGAGAATCCAAGAACGGGCAAAAAGTACACGAGTAAACATAGAATGACATGTACAACCTGAATGGTGATGTACATAATCAAATGCCCTTGCGGACTCATATACTGTGGGAAAAGTGTAAGGCAGTTAGAAGATAGAATTAACATGCATAGGGCTAGCATCAGGGCAGCCTTAGATGTAGAGAGAAAGATTGCACTAAATAAATAAGATATTCACCAACAACCAGTTGTCAAACATTGGAAAGAAGCCAAACATGATCATCAACTTTCCAGTCCATGCCCATTGGTTTCATACCCAAACCACCAAGAGAAACTATTATTAAAAAGGGAAGCATTTTGGATGTATGAGTTGGATTGTGTTTTCCCAAAGGGACTAAATGGACAATTGCAGTTTTTTGACATGAAAATAAACACGAGTAGTGGTCTTTCTTAACAAATGTTTGTTTATTACTTTTGAAACCTGAACGTCAAAGTGACTTCAATTGTTTCAATTCACAGGAATATATAAAATGTCATTCTGTGCATGTAGGGTTGCCACCCAGTCAGTATTTTACCGGCCTAACCAGTATTACAAATTGACCGGAAATGTAGTTGCCGGTAATTTGTAATACCCTAAACAAAAGCCCTCAGCCCTTCACTTTCAGTGTATCTTTTTGCAGAAGCTGTTGTGGCTCCGCCCCTTTAGCGTCACGGCCCTCCCCTTTTGCGATGTGTTTTCATGGCCCCACCCCTTTTGCGTCACTGTCCGCCGCTTTTGTTCCCGCCATCCCACCACTAGCTATTTTTTTTTTACAAGGTGGTAACCCTATGTGTATGTGTCCAGATTAACTGCTAAGCCTGTAAGTAGGATAGTTGCATTGTTTTTATATTGTTACATTGTTACCATGAAGAAATTAAATGGACACTAACACAAGTCACACACTGACACCTGGTGGTATAAAATGATGTAGCAAGTTTTTCTACATGCAAATCAACTGCATAATGGACTGATGATGTCACACTGGCACCATAATGCACATGTGGGGGAGGGTATTTAAGCTTTTACACTTGTACTGCATAGTATCGTTGAAAAAGGTCTCCGAAACATTGGATCAAGATGCTTTTTCGTGCGAAATAATAAATCACAAGTCATCACAATCTACAGAGAGAGCAGGTCCTACTTTGAGATATATACAGTATATATATATATATATATATATATATATATATAATATCAAAAACAGGGGTGTTGCTAGAATGCACGTAATAAATAAAACAAGTTAGGGACTGCCATTCGGGGTTTACCTTGACGTGGTATGGTGGCTTATCAATTTTATGATCATAACTTTGTAACAAAATAACCCCTGTTTTGGGTGTATATGCATTAGCATTTATAATACTTATATATACTTTAAAGCCTTTAGAGTGCTCCCACAACCCCCCTGTTTTGGTATTGTATGTATAGTTTGAAGCTGTGGCGTAGCTTCAGTGGTTGTAGCACCCCATACCCCCCCCTTTAAAGGACAAGGAAAGTGTAAAATAGAATAGGGCTAGAAATGCTGTATTTTGTATACTAAACATAAACATGAACTTACTGCACCACAAGCCTAATCAAACAAATGATTTATGCTTTCAAAGTTGGCCACAGGGGGCTGTCATCTTGTAACTTTGTTATACATCTTTGTCTGACACTGGCACTGCACATGCTCAGTGTGGTCTGTGCTGCTTAGGGATCGTCATAAATGATCAAAAAACAAAGCTGTTTGAGTTTTGCATGGTTGTAAGTAAGGCAGGGGCTCCCCCTGCTGTTCATAAGTATGAACAATTCCTATCCTCAGCAGTAAATGAAGGGAGAATTTCATTGCATACAGTCAGGTTTCTTATAAAAATGGCACACATTTTTTAATGAAAGTATATTGGAGATAGATTTCTTTTTCATTAAAGAAAGTAAAAATGTGATTTTATTTCTTTGCCTTTCCTTGCCCTTTAAACTAGTGGTGATCCTATGCTTTTAAAATTGGGCGTTTGTTTTGGGAATATCTCTCCTTTAAAAGCCTGATTGCTGGCTGGGGAGAATTTAGCCTTCAGTGAAAAAACAGCGTTCAATGGACATTGAATACAGGTAATGCTAGAATGCACGTAATAAATAAAACAAGTTAGGGACCGCCATTCGGGGTTTACCTTGACGTGGTATGGGGGCCGAAATGTTGGACACGTGAGTGACACTGAAATAAATCACTTTGATTGAAAATATTGGTGTGCTGGTCCATTTACAGATTATATATATATATATAGTATACCCTTAACACTTGTGATAGAGTGACTGAAATAACTGATTCCTGTACAAACAAGATCTAATGAATTATTGCACAAATTCTGCATGTAGAGAGACATGGGGGCAAATTCACTAAAGGGCGAAGTGACTAAAGCTGGCGCAAATTTGCCAGCATGACGTCATTTCGGAACTTCGCACATTTACTAACGGTAATTTCGCTGGCGTAATTTCAACAAGGAGATAGACTCTGGTGCAACTTCACACTCTAACGCCAGGCGAATTTTCAGTCTGGTGAAAGTGTTACTACGCAAATTCACATGAAAGTTTTTTATTTTACTGACCATTACCTTTATTACCAGACTTGCCTTCACCACCTCAGACCAGGCGAAGTGCAATAGAGTTGATAGAAGTTCCTAAAAAATGCTGGCGTTTTTTCATTTTCATGGGTGATCAGCTGCAAACGGACGAAAATTTTTTTTGGGGGTATCCTGCTTCCCCCCTACTTTTCCTAACATATGGCACATAAACTATACTCTGAGCATGTGTAGGGCAATATAACAACTCTATTTGCATTTATTAAGGTTCCCTGGGCTTGTGTAATGTAATGTTTTTTCTTTAACATATACGTCCATTCAAACTTTGTTCCTGCTGTATGCTATTTAGCTGGCGCAATTTTTCTACCGTTCATCTCCCTGAGCGCAACATTACATTTTAGTGAATTAGCTGATCGCTGGAGAAATTACGCCTGCCGAAGTGTGGCGAAGGCTGCACTAGCGAATTTCCGGATTTTAGTGAATTTGCCCAATGATGTCTGGTGATTTTAATAGAGTGAGCTCTAATACATCTGCTAGGAAAGGAAGCCCCCCTATAAGATATACTGGATCTAACTGTCAATGAATATCTGACATCCAACTGCTGCATGAAGACAGAATGAAGAGAAACATGTTGAGAGAGATAGTGAAGATAAACTTGATTATTTCAGAAACAGTACAGAATTTTTAATTGATTGTATTTAGAAATGTTCTTATTTCAGTATCCTGAAGCTAATCTTAAATTTCATGATAGTTCCCCTTTTATTTCTGTCCAAGGTTTCTGTTAGGATAATCCTGAACCAGAATTGAATTAGATTTGCTGATAGTTCAGGATGGGCGAATTTCTCCCGTTTCGCAGCGAAACGGCAAAAAATTCCCGAAGCATGTATGTAGATGTTGGCGTCAATTCACGGCGTTAAAATGGATGCGGTCGTCAAAATTGATGCCAGCATCCAATTTTTTGGACGCGGGCATCCATTTTTTTTGGACACCAGTGAAAATTCGCCAGCGAATTTGTCCCTGGCGAATAAATTTGCCCATCACTAGTCAACAACACAGATACCATACAAGCACGGCCACATCCCATGAATGAAGCAAGTTTGGGCTTTCTTTTAGATTAAAAATGGGGGTGTGTGGGATAACTCTAAAGGCTAAGTAAGGGCCCTTACACACGGGCGTTTTGGACCTGCGCTCCCCTATGTTGCGTTTGGCTGCGTTCAGCCGCAGGGGAACGCAGGTCTAGACGCACCTCATTCTTTTCAATGAGGTTGTACCCACGAGGTGCGTGTAAGCGCTGAACGCAAGTTCAGACGCAACATGCTGCATTTTTCCTGCGTTTGGCGCCTACATGCGTTCCTGTGAGTACAGCCCCATTGAAAATAATTGAGTGCGTCTATACCTGCGCTCCCCTGTGGCTGAACGCAGAAAAACGGAACGCAGGGGAGCGCAGGTAAAAACGCCCGTGTGTAAGGGCCCTTAAAGTATATTTAAGTATAATGGAAGTGCAACTTACAAAGCACATTCCTTGGGCCCCTGTCTCATAAGTAATTCAGTATAAATGCAGGTGCATGTATTTACAAGACAGGGGTTTTTAGTTGCAAAGTTATGATCATAAAGTTGATAAACCACCAAACCACGTCATGGTCAACCCAATACAGCGGTCCCTAACTTGTTAACCTCTGGTCATAGTATAAAATGTATTTTACTTCTCTGCATTGTAGCATTACTTGTAATCAGTGTCTCTTGAACCTTGGTTTCAGTCTGAGGGCTAGCTCCTCCCCCACCAGTATGCGGCTTTTAAGAGAGAGAGAGAGAGAGAGAGAGAGAGAGAGAGAGAGAGAGAGAGATTGCCTAAACCAATTCGCCTCAAATTCGTCCCTGGCGAATAAACTCACCCATCACTAATATCATACAAACACAGCCACATCCCATGGATAAAAAGCAAGTTTGGGCTTTCTTTTAGATACGCTTTCTTTATCAGAGTTTTATCCCAAAATGTGCAGCTCCTTTAACAGATTTCTATAAAGGGAAAGAACCAGTGTTGGTGCCTGAGGCAGATCAGTCATTGGCATGGAAAGATCCTTTGTAGGCCAAGCCGTTACTCTGTGCACCTGATTTTTTTCAAAGGGCTCATTGTGCAAATAAAGGCATCAGATGTGGGTTTGGATGCAGTTCTCTCGCAGCTACCGAATTGGAAGGAACACCTATATACTGTACAAGCAGAACATTAAAGGAGAAGGAAAGACTGGATACAGTCGAATTCGATGGAATATTTGATCGTAGGATCTATTTGATTGGACGAATATGCAAATTAGACATATTCGATCATCAAATAGTGAATGATCGAATGATCGAATAGATTCGAATGAAATAAAAAATTTTCAAATATTCGACTGCCTACTTCGCCAGATTGGACCTACCGAATTGCAATAGAAGCCTATGGGAGCACTCCCATAGGCTTCTGAGGCTAAGTCCAGATCGAATAGGATTCGAACGATTGAAGTCTTCGATCGTTCGAATCGTACGAATTATTTAAATGATCGAATGATTTATTCGACTGATTGAAAAGCCGTACTTGTCTTTTTCATTCTAATGCGCAAGCTTCAGTTTGTGGAGATGCGCAGTGCTCGCTTCTATAACTCGGTTTCGCTGCAGATTTCTCCCTGGGTTTGAGGTACATCACTTTAATGGGGGTGCCTAATGTCTGGCACCCCCAAGTGTATCCAGCCTTTCCTTCTCCTTTAAGGGCATGGTCGAACTGGAAGGCCCAAGGCCCACCGGGGCTGCTAGCCAGGGCCCCCCTTCTGACCCCCGGACCCCACAGCTGCTGCGGCGCACAAATGAGCTTGTAAGCAACACTCGGGCCACAGCAGTTGTGGGGTCCGGGAATTGGATGGGGGGGCCCTGGCTAGCAGCCCCGTGGGCCTGCAAATGTGGATACCACCAGGTATTTTCTACTTCAAATTCGAAGGATTTTACCGCCATTCGATCTATCGAATAAAAAAAACTATTTAATTGATCGATCAAATTTTTTTTATTCAATCAAAACTAATGATTCCCAATTCGGTAGCTTGTTTCTGGCGAAGTAGGTGGTCGAATAAAAATTTAAAGGGGAAGTTATTCAACCATCGAATAGTCGAATATTCAAATAAAATTTGGTCGAATTTGCCTAATTTGCATATTCGAAGATTCGAATTCGAATTTATATTAAATTCGATCGAACTTCGAATTATTCACGTGAATTTTGTAAATCTGCCCCCGAGTCTCCAGGAGACAGCCTTTCTCTAATTCAGAGCTTTCTGGATAATGGGTTTCCAGATACCTGTATTAATAAGAAAACTAAGACTAATGCCACACTGAGTCTCTCCACTTATATCTGTTCTCTTCTGTGTCTGTAACTGGACGCTGCATCGGCCCGGGGGCACAAAAACTGAGCCAATTCCCCATTGGATTGAATGGGCTATACCTTGAATATAACTGCAGAAAATATGGTAATTAAGCAGCATAAATACACAGCTTTATTATTCTTGAACAGAAGGAGCTGCATGGATGAGCAGTGAACATTTTTTCAGCAAGTCCAGCTGATTTTTTTTTTAATTACTTATATTAGATACAGCTTTATTAATATTCCATTCATTTTACACCATTATTCAGGCACAAATCATTTTACACAGCATGATAAAAACGTAAGAGGGTGAACCAGTTGAAGTGACTGATTTTGTGTTGAATGTTTTAGTGAATGAATGAATGTATTCAAATGGTTGAGAGTGTTATGTAGTTAATTGGTCACTAGGTGGTGCTCAAGGGTAAAAATGTGTAATTCACTTCCCCAGCAGTAGAGGGAGCCCAGGGTGCGAGAGGGTATAAAAATGAGCCACACCCTAGAATTAAGGTCCGAGGTCTAAGCTCTGTGCTAAAGAAGACCCGAAGAAAAAAAGAAAAAGGTAGAACTAGTGGTAGAAGTTTGTATTATAGCTGGTACTAGGTGCCTGTGGCAGGAAAGTTAGAATGGGTAGTCCATTGCCCAGGCCCAGATTAGGCGCGTGCCCACCCACATACCCTCTCTGGTGCGAGCGCTGTGCTCCCCAGTACATTTCAGGAAGCAGCTGGGCAGCACACAAATCATGCCTGCCGTTGCTAGGGTTGCCACCTGGCCGGTATTTTACTGGCCTGGCCGGTAAACATTATGGTTGTTTCCAATGTTATTAATAGGGGAAAAAGATAAATATATAGGAAGGCCGGTATTTTTTCCACAAAAGGTGGCAACCCTAGCCATTGCCCCACCTAGGAGTGTAGTGGAATTAGTTTCCCGTGGACACCCCACGAGTAGGGTTGCCACCTTTTCTTGAAAAAAATACTGGCCTTCCTATATATTCATCTTTATTTCCTATTAATAACATTGGGATCAACCACTAAAAATACCAGCCAGGTGGCAACCCTACCCAGGAGGGACCCAGAGTTTAGGGAAGACACAGGGTAGAGTTAAGAAGGCTTAAAGCAAGAAGACTGACTGTTGGACGATTCTGGTGGAATAGTGAAGGGGTACTAGTCGAGTAACGGATCACTGAACCAAGCAGAAGGGAGGTCCGGACTGTTAAGGGTGAGCCCATCCCTAATATCCAGGATAGGCCCTAGATCAGGGACCCCCAACCTTTTTTACCCGTGAGCCACATTCAAATGTAAAAATAATTGGGGAGCAACACAAGCATGAAAAAGTCCCTGGAGATACCAAATAAGGGCTGAAATTGGTTATTTGGTAGCCCCTATGTGGACTGGCAGCCTACAGGAGGCTCTACTTGGCCTTTCACTTAGTTTTTCTGCAATTAAAACCTGCTTCCAAGCCAGGAATTCAAAAATAAGCACCTGCTTTGAGGCCACTGGGAGCAACATCTAAGGGGTTGGAGAGCAACATGTTACTCACAAGCTACTAGTTGGGGATCACTGCCCTAGAGGGATCCAGTTAAGGAAACTAGTTTAATGGAAGCCAGATGCATGATGATGTGTGTATGATGTGGAACTACTGATTTGAATAAACATTTTATTCTTTCTGTAACCTTTTGGCTCGACATTCATGTTCATGTGAGGGGTCAGGGTCGGACTGGGCCGGCAGGGCAATGGGAAAACACCAAGTTGGCCCCCAACTCTTGTCGGCCCCGCCAACCCCATCTGGTTTGTAATGCCTCAACCTCCTTTGTTGGAGGTCACGGCGCTGGAGAGGCAGGGGTGGCAGGAGGGGGCCCCTGGGGCAGTACTCATGGTGGGCCCCGGACCCCCCAGTCTGACCCTGTGAGGGGTTAATCTCTGTAGAGCCCCTTATAAATCTCAGGATACTTTTTTTAAAAAGTGCAATTTTACAGTTGCCAGAAGATGTCACTGCAGATGCTTCTGAGAAAGTGGCTTGTGCCATGAAACTCAAGCGTGTGATTGTTCAATAAAAACGACTGGACGGCACCTGTGAATGAACTTTTAGTATGATTTAGAGAGTGGTTTCCTTAGACAATTTGCAATTGGTTTACATTTTTTATTATCTGAGGTTTTTTAGTTATTTAGCTTTTTTATTCAGCAGCTCTCCAGCTCTTTGCGATTTTAGTAATCATGGTTGCTAGGGTAATTTGGACCCTAGCAACCATGCACTGATTTGAATAAGAGACCAAACTATACATAGGAGGGGCCTGAATATAAAGACGAGTAAAAAAAAAAAAGTAGCAATAACAATAAATGTGTAACCTCCGTTTGAAAGGAAGACTCAGATGAAGAAGGCAAATCAGTCAGAAATGATAAGAAATAAAAAATGAAGACCAATTGAAAACTTGCTAGGAATAGGACATTCTATAACATGCTAAAAGATCACTTAAAGGTGAACTGCTTCTTAAAAGTAATTGTTGGGGGGGGAGGGGTCATTTATAGACACCTGTAGATACAAGCGCTAATACATCCCAACAACGTATGCTTTCAATGTGCATCGTATATGTGTGCCAGTGTAGTTGGGCTTGATCCATATCCCCTGGCGACTGCAATTACACTGGAATTATGTGAAAAACACTAAAAAGGTGACGACTTTAAAGGAGAACTAAAGCCAAAATAAAGAAGTAGGTAGAAATGTTGTACATGATGTTTGGGCTTGTGTACCAGCCCAAGGCAACCACAGCCCTTTAGCAGTAAAGATCTGTGTCT
>CM044437.1:14944881-14977028 GCA_024363595.1 Xenopus borealis | reverse complement strand
AACAGCCAAAAATCCATCATATTGCCC
Organism: Xenopus borealis; assembly: GCA_024363595.1. NCBI lineage: Eukaryota > Metazoa > Chordata > Amphibia > Anura > Pipidae > Xenopus > Xenopus borealis. The sequence continues at coordinate 14,977,001 of CM044437.1, read as the reverse complement.
CTAATTTGTACCTGTGCCAGCAACAGCCAAAAAGCCAGCATATTGCCCCAATATGTACCTGTGTGCTCAGGAGCCAAAAATCCATCATATTGCGCCAAACATATGTGTACCTGTGCCAGCAGCCACCATTTTGCCCCATATATCTGAACCAGCAGCAGCCAATCCCTCATATTGCCCCCAATCTGTACCTGTGCCAATAGCAGCCAAAAATCCATCATATTGCTCCAAACATCTGTGTACATGTACCAGCAGCCACCGTATTGTCCCATATACCTGAACCAACAGCAGCCATTTCCTCACATTGCCTCAATCTGTACCTGTGCCAGCAGGAGCCAAACATCCATCATATTGGCCAAAATATATGTATATCAGGCAGCAGCCAAAAATACATCATTTTGTCTATAATTCTCTGTTTACCTGTGCAAGCAGCAGCCAAGATATTGCCCACAAATATGTACTTGTGCTCGTAGTTGCCAAGAGGAAGGTGGGCAGTGCTTCTGCCCCAGTACAAATCATGGGCAAGGGGGGGTTAGTTAGGTAGTTTTAAAATTGTAAAACTATTAAAGGCCAAGCAAACCAGTGTTTAAAAAGAAAAATCAATTCAAGTTAATAGTGCACCCCTCCATGAATGCAGCCTAGATGGGCACCTAGTCTGCCTACCCTTGGTTCTGGCCCTGTTTAGGAAATTACAGTTGCCGATAACCCCCGCAGCTATAAAGCATGTGACTTGCAAGATTATATCGGTATTATCATTCTTGTTCTGATTATCTAATACAGTATTTATCCTACACTCTGACTTTCAGACAACTGCCTGACAGGTTCAGAAGCAAGACTGAGTCAGTCATTATAATTAACAAGACTAAATGCCTCATTAGGCTCATATGGATCACCATTTCCAACCATGACGACTGGAGGAGAGTGACGACCATAAGCCAAAAATATCCAAATTCTCAGAAGTAATCTTCTTGTTATGTAGCATTAAACACAGATCCGTGCCAATGTCAAGCAGCATTAGCAACGAGATGCATTTATTTAACTATATTAGCATAATAAAAGATAATTACCGATTGATTGCCAAGGGATACTGCAGTGCTGCTGGTTAAAGTCAGAAACTTATCAGGCTGTATATAGGGTGTTCAGGATGGTTTCTCTGACCGAAATCTGGCCAAAAATCATCCAGATATTTAACAGGTAGATTTTTGCTAGTGATGGGTGAATCTGGGGCATTGCTAGAGAAATTTGCGAAACGGAGAAAAAATTCGTGAAACGCCACCACTTCTCATTTTTGGATGTTGTCGCACATTGCCGGCATCGAAATACGGACACCGGCGTCCAAAAACGCTACATTATGCTTAGTAAACTGTAAGTCTGAAGGCGCGAGGTGTATTTCATACACTGGCTAAAATGCACACAAAACCTCTCCTTCAATGGGAAACATCTGAAAGCAGTGTTATTAGTGAGATTTTGTCATCGTGTGGTTTTGGGAGACTCCATATTCTGCACAGGAATCCGTTTCACAAAAGAGCAAACTGATTTTTTTATATTTAATTTGGAAATCTGACATGGCGCTGGATATATAGTTAGTTTCCCAGCTGCCCCCAGTCATGTGACTTCTATGGCTTGTACTGACACATTTGTACATTTCAAGACAAGATGTAGTTTTTCCATATTGTTAAAAGTACTTACCTACTCAATTTACACATTTAATTAGTTTAGATCATTTTAGTAACCACCTATTTTACAGTACTACGCGCACACCCTTCTTGAATATCTTCAACCTGTTTTTAATTCTACAGTTCAGTGATTCAGCTGACAATAACCTACTCCCAGGTAATCTAAAGGACAATTTTCTGTTCTTATTATTTATACCCAATTAAACTGGTCTAGTCACACTCTTCTATTTAGGTCCCCGTAACATAATTTTCTTTTGAGTTCATCCACCCAATTTTCTATTTCCCTTCCTGCAATTTTTTTCTTGCAGGTTATAGCATAATATTGTTTGAAAACAGAACATCATATTTGTTTTCAGGTAAAATACAGTACAGGTATGGGATCTGTTATCCACAATGCTCAGGACCTGGATAACGGATCTTTCGGTAATTTGGATCTTCATACCTTAAGTCTACTAGAAAATCAAATAAACATGAAATAAACCCAATAGGCTGGGTTTGCTTCCAATAAGGATTAATTATATCTTAGTTGGGATCAAGTACAAGCTACTGTTTTATTATTACACAGAAAAAGGAAATCATTTTTACAAATTTGGATTATTTGGACAAAATGGAGTCTATGGAGTCTTCTGTATAGCTGAACTTTCTGGATAACTGGGTTTCTGGATAACAGATTCTACACCTGTCTTGCAGTCAATGTTTTGTATAGTTTTACTTACAGACCAGTTCTGCTGGTCATTTCTCCCATTGATATCATATAATTCTACTGTCTTTTTTTTATCTAGACCATGCCTCTTCTAGGTTTTTGTAATGGACCAGTGACAACTCCTTGAGAAAGTATTTGAAGTATTTACCAATTTGATCTTCTACCATCAAAGTCATGCACCCACAAAGTCTGTGATCATCTTTTTTTTAAAGAACCACTGGCAGCCACGTCTATTTGAAGATATTGTATGATGGTGGAGATACAGTGTGTTTTACCCTTCCATCAACATTTAAGTGAGAGCCTGCCTAAGTGGTAAGAACTAATCTAACCAGGTCTAAGGTAACCTAAGAGGAGTGACAGTGGATTTAGGGTACCCCCGTCACATCTACATGTTACACTCACTTCTTCCTTGCTCTCTTCCAATGCAAACTTGAAGCTGATCTAGACTTGACCTCAAGAAGGCATCTGCCAAACCTTCGGCCCAACTCTGTTTTTCAGTACAGTTTGGGGGTCCCCAGTGATCAGGGAGCAGGGAGGAAGTCTCTGGCATTTCACAGGCTTCAGTTCTCCTTTAACCCCTTTGATTTTACCTATTTGTCAGCATTTATTGTATTAGAGCAGTGATTCCCAAACAAACCTTTGTTGCTCTCAGTGGCCTCAGACCAGGTGCTTATTTTGGAATTTCTTGCTTAGAGGCAAGTTTTGGTTGCAAAAGTGTACCTCCAAATAGTAAATCTTCTTGGCTTCCAGTCCACATAGGGGCTACCAAATAGCCAATAACAGGTCTTATTTGTCACCCCCGTGGAACTATTTTCATACAAGTGTTGCTCCTCAAGTCGTTTTATATTTGAATGTGGCTCAGAGGTATAAAAGGTTGGGGCCCCCAATATTAGACACAGGGTCGGACTGGCCCGACCCTCATGGGACCCCACCAGGCCAGACCTCCTTCTCTCTCAATATTGAATTCTTTAACAAAAAAATTTTCAGTGGCGTGCAGCCCTGTCTGCGCATGCGCACCCAGTAGTGCTGTTCATTTTGGTTTCAGTTGATATTAGCAAATAAATGGGGCTTTTTTGATTGTAATGAGTTTATTTCTTTTTGTCCAAAACCGCCTGAACTACAGCCTGGTCACCTGATGGCATAGGTGCATTTGAGACAAGATCCAGAGATCTGCATGGGACTAATTGGATGGTTCCACACCTGACCCACAGCATTCATTTTTACCCTGTTATGCCTGCAGTTACCTGAGTGCTATGCATTAATCTTCTTTAGGGGTCTTACACACAGGCGTTTTTTTGTACGCTCCCTGCGTTGAGCTTTCTTTCATTCAGCCGCAGGGGAGCGCAAAAAAATGCAATTGAAGGCTTTCTATTCAGGCTTATTGAAATAAAAGCATGGTCGCTAGGGTAATTTGGGCCCTAGCCACTTAATTGCTGAAATTTGCAAACTGGAGAGCTACTGAATAAAAAGCTAATTAACTCAAAAACCTCAAGTAATAAAAAATGAAAACCAATTGCAAATTGTCTCAGAATATCACTCTCTACATCATACTAAAAGTTAACTCAAAGGTGAACAACCCCTTTAAAGAACTGCAGCACTATTGGGGGGTTATTTATCAAAGGTTCGAATTTTAGCATTTATGTGTTTTTTTTAACTCTAATAAACTCAAAAGTACTCATAACTCAAAAAACTATGAAAAAAACCAAACACCTAAAATTCAAACTAATGTTACCGACCCAAAAACGTGAATCGAATTTGAACGCAATTTGAACCGAGTTTTCCTCCGAAATAAACTCGAATGTCAGAAAGGCTATTAACTTCTTCAAATAGGTCAACTGACCTCTGCCCTTGACTTCTACATGAACTCGGCAGGTTTTAGGTGGCAACCTATCGAATTTGAGTTACTTCCAGGGTAGGGGGGGATCGTAAATCTCGGATTCGAATTCAAGTTGGTGGTTTTAAACTTGAAATCGTGAATTTTGACAAAAAAACTGCTTGAAAATTCTAATTCGAAGTTACCATTTGAACCTTATTAAATCTGCCCCTTGGTGTAAGTCTGTGGAGTTGAGGACTCAAAAGAAGAACCAAGCAAAGGGTAAGTCTTCAGTGGAATACCAATATAACCAGTACCAGTTCAGCCAATGCTTGTGTCTGGGTAGCTGCCAAAATGACTCCTCTGTCCAGCAATTTTGGAGTTCTGACTTTTATCCACCAACTTCAGAATTCAGTAAAATAATGTGTTGGCTAATATTTCTGAGGTCTATTTTACAGAACCACAAAAGGTGAGCCCTCAAAATCCCCACCCGTGAAAGTCAATCGTAGTGACCAAACACCCATACACGATTTTGCCTTATTATTGAAAATAACTTGAATAAATTGCATAAGTGGAAAACCCAATAAAATCGAACGAAAATCTGAATCCCAATTTCTTTGGACTTTTCTTCCAAATCGCTTGATTTTTTCGGGTTATTGCCCTGATAGGGACATGTCCCATTGACTTATGCATGACCTCGACAGGTTTGAGATGGTGGATTTTAATGGGATACTGTCATGGTAACAAATGTTTTTTTTCAAAATGCATCAGTTAATAGTGCTGCTCCAGCAGAATTCTGCATTGAAATTCATTTCTCAAAAGAGCAAACAGATTTTTTATATTTCATTTTGAAATCTGACATGGGGCTAGACATATTGTCAATTTCCCAGCTGCCCCTGGTCATGTGACTTGTGCTCTGATAAACTTCAATCACTCTTTACTGCTGTACTGCAAGTTGGAGTGATTTCACTCCCCCCCTTCCTACCCAGCAGCCCAACAACAGAACAATGGGAAGGTAAAAACTCAATAGTAAAAACCCATGTCCAACTGCATTCTATTAAGTTACATTGAGAAGGAAAAACAACAGCCTGCCAGAAAGCAGTTCCCACCTAAAGTGCTGGCACAAGTCCTATGACCAGGGGTAGCTGGGAAATTGACAATATGGCTAGCCCCATGTCAGATTTCAAAATTGAATATAAAAAAATCTGTTTCCTCTTTTAAGAAATGGATTTCAGTGCAGAATTCTACTGGAGCAGCACTATTAACTGATGTGTTTTGAAAAAAACATGTTTTCCCACATTTCCTTTAAATTTGTGCTTTTAGTGTCATCAGGGTATAATAAATCTTCTTTTTCGCACAAATGTTTTGGACTTTTCTTTCAAATCGCTCGATTTTTTCAGGTTATTGCCCTAAAACATCATCAGGGTATAATAAATCTTTTTTTTTCTAAAAAATATTTTAGTTTTTGGCCCAAAAAGCAAAAAAGAAAAAATCCAGTTTAAGTAAATAACCCCCAAACCCTCCCCTAGACACTCGGCCCAGCTTGGAAGGTTATGGAGCATATATTTTCCCTTACCTGTTGCCAAATTGCAGAGTTTTCTCAGATTTCTAAAATTTCTCTCTAAAATCGTCTTTTTTTTAACAATAGCAACTGCCCCTATTGCGGCTGAGCTGGAAGATAGAGGTTAAAGTAACGTGCAAGAGATGATTTATTTTTTTCCAAAGTACGTGAGTAGGAGCACTGGGTCCATTGTGTGTCTGTAGGTGATTTTCCAGGGGGAGGCCAAATCAATAACCACAAGAATGACAAGGCACAAAAGCAATGAAATCCTGGAAAACACCTGCATATGACGACTTGGAGTTTAGGTAATTTTAGGTCTAAAAGACGATTTATAGGCAATCAGTAAATATATATACATGGTACTCTTACTGGGACATTATTTAATTCCATCAAAAACGTAGATGTCAGGTATTGTAAATGATATGGTAAATACTAAATGCTATTATGTTGGGGTATCTGCATACTGTCATGGGCAAAATTATTTTTTCAGTTAATAGTGCTGCTGCACCAGAATTCTGCACTGAAATCCATTTCTCAAAAGAGCAGATTTTGTTATGTATTTAATTTGGAAATCTGACATGGGGCTAGACATATTGTCAGTTTCCCAGCTTCCCCAAGACATGTGACTTTTGCTCTGATAAACTTCAGTCACTCTTTACTGCTGTACTGCAAGTTGGAGTGATAGCACCCTCCTCCATTTCTTCCCCCCAGCAGACAAATGGAATGTCACCAAATAACAGCTCCCTGATAAAATAACAGCTGCCAGGCAGATCTCACTGAGACTGATTCAGTAGTAGGAGAAACAACAGCCTGCCAGAAAGTAGTTCCATCCTAAAGTGTCGGATGTTTCTGAAAGCAAATGACCAGGCAAAATAACCTGAGATGGCTCCCTACTAGTGATGGGCGAATCTGTGGTGTTTCGTTTTGCCGAAAAACGGCAAAAAAATTAGCGAAACGAGTCGCTCTGATGTTTTGTTGCGCGCTTATTTTGAAAGAATAGTTTTGACGCACAGTACAATGTAATAAAACTGCCAGGTGAAATACATACCCCCAACGGTCCCTTTTTTGGAAGGACATTCCCTCTTTTGACAGCGCAACCTGCAGTCCCTCATTTCATTTGTATTGGAAAGTCCCTCTTTTCTCTGCACGGAATAGCCAGAAAAAGAAACAAAGTTTCTAACTTAATTGGCTTTTGGCAGAGAGCCTAGAAGAACAGCTAACCGGTGCAAAAAAGATGCTTTTTAACAATTTTGATATAATAAAATAAGTAATTGATTGTATTTGTAACAGTTTACATGAGGAGAAATATTTTCAAACTTTCATAACCTGCCAAATTTGGTAAGACGAACATGTTAATTAGTGGGTGTGGCCACAAAATGGGTGTGGTCAAAATGTTGCAGCGCTACGTATGGAAAAAAAAAATTCTGTCCCTCTTTTTACTTCCAAAATGTTGGGAGGTATGGAAATGTGAAAAAAATTGTAAAAAATGGCATCTTTTACTTTGTGTGTGAATGTGCTGAATAGCATTGGAGTCAATGAGAAGAGCAATTTACACACGCGTTTCACTTAGTTACACACATGCCCTGCATTGTTACTGGACTCTTATCTTTTCAAAAGAAAAAATGGCCTCCCATTTTGCCAACTTCTTAAAAACATCTGTGATTATTATTTAAAATAGTGAAAAATTAAAAAGGCATATTTTAATATAAATTCATCTTTAACAATATTTCTCACTGCACAGATTGGGCTGTTTTGAAGTGAAGCGGCGAACTCGACTTGCGATGAACTCGACGTGCGGCGAAACGAAACATGCGGTGAATTTTTGTGAGCATTCGGCGAATGTCGGAAATTCGCCACGAATTCGCCTAGGGCGAATTTATTCGCCCATCACTACTCCCTACACACCAATATTACAACTTAAAAAAATACACTTACTGGTTCAGGACTGAAATTTTATATTGTAGAGTGAATTATTTGCAGTGTAAATTTAGGAATAAAAGCAACATCATAAAAACATGACAGAATCCCTTTAATTGAGAACGATTTGATGATTTTTGTGGATAAAAATATATGTAATTCTAGGCAGTGTAAGTGCTACTAAAACATGTTTTGCATGAATTGGATTGTGCTAACATTTGAATGGCCAAAATTGAATTCCATAATCAGCTGAATATTCAGTGAGGGGAACAACAAAAATCTTGCCATACAACAAAAGACCCGTTAGTGAATTTGCCAAACATGTAGATCTTTACCCAACTTGTCCAACAACATGTTGGGTCAAATACAGCATATCCAGTTATTTATCCCCTGGGTGAACAGGCAAATGCAGTTGGTTGACTGAAAACATTATTAAACGGTCATTATTTCTTGGTTATTCACTTTGCTTCCACCTTCTCAGTCTAAAAGGAGGTCATAGACCCTTTTAGCAACATAAACCAGTGTGTCTTCCAAAATCATCACAAATCAACTCACGATGCCGGATATGGAAATATTTTGAAAGTGCCTCCAGGCATTCTGCACTTGGAAGTGAAAGTCTGTGTTCTATACAACAAGCACCTGATAAGTACTTGCACATATGCTTGAAGGCAGTTGCTATAGTAGATGACACAGCGGGCGCTCCTAGCCCCACTGCCATTCATCGCCCCCCTACTCTGCACTTTATTCGCAAATTTTCATAATCAAGACCAGGGCAATGGGGATTGGCGCATGGGAAATTAAAAAAATCTATAGTATCTCCTGCGTATCCCCAGTGTTTCTAAACCAATGTGGGTGAGGCTGGGCAGCATGCCGCCCCCTAAAATCCTGCCGCCCTAGGCCCGGGCCTTGGAGGCCTTTCCACAAATCCGAGATGAGGATGGGGAGGAATGAAGGGAAATTTAGTGCTAATTCAACTTGCTAAAAATCACAGATGCCAAAATTGCCCAGGTCTATTGACCCTTAGCAGCCAATTAGTTAATTGCTTTCAATAAGCTTACTAATAAATAGTGATGAGTGAAAATTTTCAGCAAGTTTTGCCTCAATATTTAAGACCATAGCCTCTAATGGGTGGAAAATTTCTTGCGATCAAAAAATATGTTGTTGCCCATAGACCAAATTTGCCGTATCATGAATTCTTGGCGAAGCGAAACAGGTCAGATTCGCCCATCACTGCTAAAAAATGCTGAATGCCTCCTTATTTATATTCTAAATCTAGAGAATTTGATACTGTAAGTACACTTCATTTCTCACAGCTATTGAAAGGTAAGTACAGAGAGCCAAATTCCATCGACCGTTCTTTGGAGTCATTACACTTTTAACATCTGTGGATCATGGCACCCTTTAACTAATAATTGTAGTTAAGTAAGCAAAGCATTGTTCTTGATTTACTTAGCTTGCATGATAATGAATGAGGAATTGTTCTCTGACTGTGTGATAAAGATGGATTCATTCACTCTTAATCTTAAAGATTCTCATTGTTCTTTGTATGTTGTGCTGTTCCTTTTTTTCTCCTCTCCTTAACCTTCGAATTACAGTAGTAAGTCACATGATCTTATATTTTTTATTTTTCTCAACTTTACTATCTCCCCTTTTCCTCTCTCTGATCACTCTCTGCTCACACACCCAGCACCTAATATCTCCACTACCCTGCAGTTATACTTGATTGTTTATTAACAATAAATCCTTTCGAAAAGTTTTCCTACCATTGACGTCAGACTGTAACCATCCCCCTGCTCTTCATACGTTGACCGGCTGTGAAGACTACTACGCATGTGCCACCTGAGTGTCAAAATCAACGCTCTTGTCAAACTAGGTTTGTGCATCAAATTCGACGCCCACGTCGAAATGGACACTCACGCCAAAACTGTTAGGCACATGATGTCAATCTTAGGTACCTTGTTTTCTATTTGTCCCCATTTCTGTCTATCCTAATACAAGTTCGTCCTGATTGGTTCCTGGTCCTTTAAATACCCTTCCCTTCATTCCTTTATTGCCCAAGCTGGCTTCTGTTCCTACAGTTCCTGCTCAAGCCCTGTTTGACTTTTTGCATCCTGGTTATCGACTCCCTGGCCTGTTTTTGACTCCTGATTCTCTGCCGCCTGAACCGACCTCTGCTTGTATTTGACTTCTGAACCTCTGCCGCCTGAACCGGCCTTTGCCTGTTTGACTTCGCCCTGTCTAATCCTCGTCTGTACTACACTTCTGGTATTTTGCCTTAATCCTTTGCCTTCTCCGCCGCAGAAAGCGTGGGGCCACAAAAGGGCGTCGGTGAAGACCGTAGTTGTAAAGGAGTACCAGTCACTACCAGACTTCCGTGGACCAGCCACCCTCCATTGGGATCCAAGCAATCCCTAACTGGCCTATAGTTTTGAGGCTGAGAACGGGATCCATTTTTAAATAGCGGCACCACATTAGTAATTGACCTGTCTCGGCACTATGCCAGACCTCAATGAATCCTGAAAAATTAAGTAGAGAGGTTTGGAAATCACAGAGCTAAGCTCGTTAATTACCCTGGGATGAATCCCATCCGGCCCTGGACCTTTGTTTATCTTAACATGTTGTAGTCTCTTTTGAATTTTATCATGTGTGAACCATGCTTCATTAGATGTTTTATTAGAATTGGGACTATTAATACGGAAACCTTCATTGGCTGATTCCTCATTAGACAGATGAAAGTATGCATTCAGAATCTGAGCTTTTTGTTTGTTCTCATCAACCAGTTTGCACGCCTGAAATTCAATGTTTTAGTTACTCCCTCATAGAATTGTCTCTGCAACAGAATCTCAAAGGAGACCATGTTATGATCACTATTCCCCAAATGCTCACCCACACAAATGCTAGAGATGAGTTCAGTATTATTAGTTATTACAAGATCCAAAAGAGAGTTATTCCTAGTAGTTTCTTGAACGAGCTGGGATAAAAAGTTGCCATTTAGCATATTTACAAACCTATTAGCTTTCTCTGACTTGGCAACCCCATTACCCCAGTCAATGCCCGGATAATTTAAGTCACCCATAATAATAACTTGACGTAGTTGTGAAGCCGCTTCTGTTTGTAAAAGTAGCTGGGCTTCATACTCGTCACTTATACGAGGTGGTTTATAGCATAAACCGATGATCATTTTCTTTCTAACCCTTTGCTCAGTTGAAATCTCTACCCAGAGAGATTCCACACACTCACCAGTGCCAGCAATGGTTATTTCCTCCCCCCTTTTTAATCCCTCTGTCCCTCCTAAAAAGGGTGTAACCATTTAAATTCACAGTCCATTCACGTTTCATCCCACCAGGTCTCAGTGATACCAATTATATCATAATTTTTAGAGCATGTCTCCCATTTTACAAACTTTGTGCATTTGCCAGCATACAGCGGATGTTACTACTTTTACTTTGAGGAGAATTATATGTTGTTAGTATTAGTTTGTTTTCCTTGTAACAGAGGGACCTCCTTAGCTGGTAAACTGTATGCCCCCCTCACTCCTCCCCCATAACCTCTTACTAATCCCACTACCCCTTCTACCTTAGCTTCCCCTTAACTCTTTCTCTCACCCCACCCCCCACTTGCCTAGTTTAAACGCTCCTCCAACCTCATTCTTTCCCCTAGCACAGTGGACGCCCTTCCATTCCATCTTGATTGTATAGGTTGTACCCCAAGGAAAAATCAGCCCAGTGCTCTAAGAACCCAAACCCTTCCTACACCAAGACTTGAGCTACGAATTCAGCTCCCTAAGCTCCCGCTGTCTTCCTAAACTTGCACGTGGCACAGGCAAAATTTCAGAAAAAATGATATTGGAAGACCTTCCCTTAATCTTAGAGCCTAGATCCCTGAACTCACTCTTTAAGGTCTTCCATCTACCATTTATCTTGTCAATGGTACTGATATGTACTAAGACCCAATAATTTGTCTACCCGATAAACCACATGCCGAACCCTGGCACCAGGTAGACAGCAAACTGTTTGGTTGTAGTGATCCGGACGATAGATTACCCTATCCACTTTCCTAATAATTAAATCCCCTACAACCACAATCTGCTTAGGCCTGACTCTGCTCTCCTCCCCACCACTACTAGAGAAACTGGTCTCCGGCTGTTAGAGAGATCAGCCCCATCTAGAATTGCCAATCCAGAGTTCACACTCCCATCATCTTCACACAATCTGGCAAAGCTGTTGGGATGTATAAACCCAGGATCAGTCTCCCTTTTCCTTTTGCCCACCTTAGATTTTCTAACTGTCACCCAGCTAGCTGCCTCAACATCCTGCTGCTGTTCTGTTCCCCCCAAATTATCTGGCCCCACTAGGTCCTGTTCAGTGAGCAAGAGACTCCTTTCAAGATTGTCTATCGCAGTGTTGCAATTTGTTCCTCTAGTGCTCTAACTCGAGCCTCCAAAGTGGCAATTTACTCACATCCACCACAGAGGTAAGCATTTTTGATCTCTTGTTTCAAATCTGCATAAATATGGCAGACTGTGCACTGGGACAGACCCATACCCCCAACATTTTGGAAACAAAAAGAGGGACAACAGCGCATGCACAAGCAGGAAGGGGACGGCACCTGGCAGGGGGAAGGGGACAGGATGGTGCCTGGCAGGGGGAAGGGGACAGGTCGGGGCCTGGCAGGGGGGAGGGGAACGGCGCCTCGAAAGGGAGGGGACAGTGGAACTGGAAGGGGAGGGGACAGCAGAGGGGGAAGGAACTGGCAGGGGAAGGGGGTGAAGAGCAGAGCTGCCTGGCTGGAAAACCAGGCCTGTGCACATGCATGTGCAGTATCCATTTGGGGATGTGCACACATACGCGCGAGAGCACGGAGGGGAGCGCGGTGGCTGGGCCAGCTTGCATAGGGCACCAGATCAGTTAGGCCCAGCACTGCTGTTATATCAGCAATACTGATACTCCAGTTAGACGTTTTTCCGGCTTTCGGAAATGACATAAAAATAAATAAACTACATAGCCCATAATGCATAGGGAGGCACAGCTACTGCTGCAGACACCTGCTGTTCCTAGCTGTATTATATCACTGGCAAGCATTTGAAATGTCTGTGTTTATACTAATCCCTCTGATGCAAGATTTGTTTTTTTTGTTTTTTTTTTTATAATGGCATAACAGACGAGAAGCTGAAGCAATAATAATAGCCCTTATTGTCACCATACACATAAGTATACATAATTGTTATGAGTATTTAAAGGATCCACACATCAGTCTGCTTCTCTTGTTGGTGCCCTTGCGCACAAGAAAGTTACAACAGGTTAATCTGACACTGTTCCCATATAAATTAGAGGTAAAAGAGAGAGAGAGGGAGGTTTCTGGAAAAGGCTGAAGAAGGTGGGGTCAGTGAAATTCTCTCGTCCTACTTCTTAAACACAAACCAGTTTCTATAAAATTTACAAGACAGATGCTTTTCCCAGTGGCAATCAGAGATCGCACTACAGGTAAGATCCACTTGGTACTTCGACGCCATACTCGGCTTTGTGTGAGTTTTAATGGGTTAAAATGGTTGCTGACTAATACCTATTCTCTGGAGTGGGGCTCATTATAATTGTATAATATTTTGTGCATTCCAAAATGTTTTTTTTTTTATCAAAAAAGGAAGAATCCATTTCCCCTGCTAATTTCGGCAGCATTCAAATCTGAGGGTAAAAAGAGACCTATAAAAAAAAATCTACAAAATTATACTGTAGGGTGTATTTTAATTGCTCTTCTGCAATTATTTGATGCTATTAAAATAATATAAATTGATGCTGTAGCCAAAAGCACACTTACAATAAAATGGTGTAATCAGTCCAGGTTTTGGTTTTTCAACGTTCCCATGATTTCACCTGCAGAATTTTGCTGGATTTTTATCACATGAAAGAGGTCTGTAATATATTTCATTCATTCATAAAAAATAATGTTCTGCAGATCTCTAGGTTGTTTACTGGTGATGGGCGAATCGGCTGCGTTTCGCTTCGCCTGAGTTTTCTAGATTTTTTTTCTAGATTTTTTCGTCCTAATTTATCTAGAAATTCACAGCACGGCAGAAAATTTGTGAAACGCCGCCTCCTCTAGTTTTTGGACACGTGCGTCCATTGCCGGCAGTGAAAAAATTAGATGCCTGTGAATTTTCGGTAGGCAAAATTTGCTGGCGTTTCGCAAATTTATTCGCCCATCACTACTGTTTACTATAACATACTGTGATATAATAATAACACTGGAAATACCAGAAATAGTAATGAAGTTTCTGATAAATGATGTGCTGGGCTATATCTGACTCTTGGCTTGTAATTACCATCCATTAACAATATATTATTCTGCAAAAATTTGAATCTGCAAAGGCAAAATCATGTTCTGAACAGTTAACAAAGCACGTTCCGTCCGTGCTTGTGCCTGTTAAGTTTTGTGAGCAATAAAGCAAACATTAAAACACTACAAGTTGTTCCATATTACTTGGATGTTCAGTACTGGAAAAGAAAATATTGGTTTGCATCCTGGGCAATATAAAGCATAAACGGACGCTTCCATTCAGTCACCAATGCTGAAATGTTGATATGGAAATTAGTATTCTGCTTCTGTTCTGTCTTTAGAAAAATGAGTAAAAAAAATGATGGATGTATTACCTGTTCGAAAAAGGATATATATACATACACAGTGCAAATATATAAAGATGCAGGTATATGTGATAGATAATGTTCCTTTTAATGTGACTTTATGCTTTATATGTAGTGATGGGCGAATTTATTAACCTAGCTCGAATTGGAATTCGCCGTCGAATAAATTCGAGAAAATTCGCTGGCATCAATTTCACGAATTTTTCGTGAAAACGTCGAAATTCACAAATTTTTTCGTGAAAACATTCGAAATTCACGAATTTTTTGTGAAAACGTTCAAAATTCATGAATTTATAGTGAAAATGTTAGAAATTCACGAATTTATATTAAAAATGTTTGAATTTCACGAATTATGTGCAATAGTTCAAAATTCAAAAATTTATAGGAAATTGCTTGAAATTCCCGAATTTATAGTGAAGTAGTTCAAATTTCACGAATTTTTTGTGAAAATGGGTATAGTTCACAAATTTTTCGTGAATCTTCCGATTTTGATATATTTGCAAATTTTTCGCCATTCAGCGACGCGAAACACCCCAGATTCGCCCATCACTATTTATATGATCACGGAACTACTCTGTGACTTCTCCGTGATTGTATATGATTCGACTAATAGGTCCTAGGATCAAACAACCAGATACCATATGAGGGGTTATAAACTACTTCTATTGTTCTGATCATTTGGAGATACAGGTATGGGATCTGTTATTCGGAAACCCGTTATCCAGAAAGCTCTGAATCACGGAAAGGCTGTCTGCCATTGACTCCATTATAATGAAATAATCCAAAAAAATTTATACCATACAAACATTATAATTTTGAACTGCCTATATATAAGCCATGAATCATGTATAATACTATATAGTCTTTTAAGATGCATATCTTATAAAATATAGTGCTATAAATAGTGCGTAGTGATATCATCAGTTCTAATTGGTACTGAGTAATGTCATTTGTGTCACCCACTGAAACACCTGTGTTTTGAAACATGGCCTGTTTAAGGGGGTAATTCACCTTCAAACAACTAGTTGTTTTCAGTTAGATGACCCAAATACTTTTTCCAATGACTATTCTTTATTTGTGACCGTTTTTCTAATACTGAAGTGTAAAAAGTGTAAAATTTTCTCCTTCTGAAGCAGCACTGGGAGCAGGGGTCGCTGACCCTCTAAACTGTTCGATACATTAGTTGATACATTTCTTATCTTTGTCCCTGCTGAGCAGAATCTCTGGGTTTCATTACAGGCAGCTGTTAGAATTGATACAATAGTTGCTAATACTCCAGAGATGCTGCTGAGAAATGGATCAACTAATGGGCAGATTTACTATTGGTCAAATCCGAGGGTGAATTAACCCTCAAATTTGACCAATCGAATTGTGGTCGAATTTAAAACCTTCAAATTCTAATATCGAATTTGAAGGATTTTACTGCAATTCAATTGATCGAATAAAAAAAAATTAGATGGAACTATTCTATTCGTATAGAATTTTATTTGAATTTTTCGAATCATTAGTTTCGATCGAATTTTCAAAATTCGAATATTCAAAAATTCGAATTTGAATCTTTTTGAAAATTCAATCAAATTTCTAATCATTCATGTGAGTTTAGTAAATCTGCCCCATTATGTTGCAAAATTCTGCGCCTGAATTACTGAGCTGCCAGATTCAAACACCAACATTCAAATTAGATTTTGGAAAAACAGTAAAAAAAAATAAATAATGGAAAGTAATTGAAAAAAGTCTTTATTTCTAGGGAACAATAAAAAAACAACTGAATTGAAATAAAATGTATAGAAATATAGAACAGCCTTTGGACTCTTTTGGACTTTTTAATTATTTTACTTCTTTTTTTCTGATTTTTGCCATCTCTAAAACGGGGGTCACTGACCCCTGCAGCCAATCATTATTGCTACTTTTTAGTACAAATCTTACTGTATCAGGCCCTCTCCCATTCATATTGTCTGTCTCTCTTGGCTGCAAGGATAATCCAGACCCTAGTAACCAGATGAATTTCCAAAACTGAAGGGTTAAACAAGAAGCAAAATAATTGAAAAAAAAACACAAATAATAAACAATGAAGAGCAATTTCAAATTGTCTCAGAATATCAATTTCTATTTCATACTAAAAGTTAATTTTAAGGAGATCGCCGCCTTTCAAAACACTCAGATGGAGCCTTGTGCTTTTATTGGCCATGGACCTCCAAGGTATAAAGAGTCCAAATGTATCTGATTATTTTATGAAAAGTACTCTGATCAATTCCACACTGATTTTTTACCCTTAGTTATCAATAGATTTTCCCGAAAATTTCCAGTCCAGGGGAAAAAAACCCCGAAAAAATCGTAAAAAAAACAAAATTAATCTTTTTCGAATTTTTCCGATTTTTCCGATTTTTGCTCAAAATCTTCAGATTATTGCAGCGCAGATCAAGATATCTTCAGGAATTTTCCCATTCATTTATATAGAACCTCGGCAGGTCTAAGATGTTGAATTTTCAGATTTGGACTTTTTCTATCCTTGGGATATAATAATTCCAGAACCATCAAGTTTTTTTTCCCACTATAAATTTAGATTTTAAAGTAAAAAAAAAAAAACAATTTTTTGGGGTTTTTTGTCATTCGTACTTCAATAAATAATTTTATCCATATCCATATATTTTACAACAGTGGGTATATTATTTGCTTTATAAATGGTTATTGATGATGTTGGTTAAGTCATGTTAAAATTCTGTATCAAACAGTCAAAGAGTTGCTTCTATCTAGTAACCCTGGCCAATCAATGTTTGTTTTCCAACAGCTGTGCAGTGAATGCTACCTGCTGAGTGGTTGCTATCGTTAAATAAGTAGCAACCAAGCAGAGTATTTATCTAGTTTCATTATATGTCTTGTGAAACCTGCGTCGACAATGACCTCTGTGTACATTCTGTTGTGTATATACATATACATATATATATATATATATATATAGCAAGGAGACAAATAGGATCTTGCGTTGACAAATATATAAAACCGTTGATGCCTTCACTGAGCTTAAACGATATGAAACGGCATATTATATTTCAGGATGACGGGGGTAATTTTTTAACAAAAGGTGTGACAATAGCGTTTGGTGACAAAACAGTGAAAGTTATAAATCAGCCCATTCGGAAAGGTATAGGGTTCATTCCACCAAGAAGTGACATATGTGAAGCGTAATCATTGGATGCAAATCTGTGCTGGGCTGAAAGTCAAGGGCACCCAAGACAAAGCTCCATCCATGATCTCTCCGTATGACCACATGCCGGGGCCAGAACGTGTGTATAAAGACTGAAGAGGTACGTGCCTGGAATTTTCACCAGCTCAATGAACCTTGTCCAGGCCTTGATTTGTGGCCAGGCCCAGCAGCTTTATGGGGAGCACCAGTGCTTCACGCTAGTAGTATTTCTTTCTACAGAAATGCATATAGTTGGATGTTCTTTTCCATTTTTTCCTATGGGTTTTAAACATAGGTTTTAAGGAGAACTAAACCCTTCATTAAAAAACCCTACCCCCCATAGACCTCCCTCCCCGCTAGAGCCCCCTCCCCGCTTGACCATCTCCCTGCTTACCCTTGTCAGTAGTAGTTCTTTCTACAGAAATGCAAATAGCTGGATGTTCTTTTCCATTTTTTCCTATGGGGTTAAGCATAGGTTTAAAGGAGAACTATATTAAAACAAATCCTACCTCCCCCATAGACTCCCCCTCCCTGCTTGCCCCTAGCATAGTTATTACTCTGGGCAAATGCTCCTAACTTTTTACTCACCCCTCACGGCAGTTTCAGGAATTCAAGGCAGCTATCTTCTTCATCTTCGGTAATCTTTGTGTCTTCTTCTGGGTCTTTCGCAATTTTGGCACATGCATAGTTGTCCGGAACTGGGAAATTGCTCCAACTGCACATGCGCTGAAACGTTGTTCAATAGACGAGAATTACCCAAAAAGAAGACGATGGCTGCTTTAAACGCCAATGCTTGAAACTGCCGAGAGAGGTGAATATAAATTTAGGGGCATTTGCCCGCTGGGGGGGCGGGGAGGGTGTCTATGGGGGTAAGGTTTTGTTAATGGAGGGTTTAGTTCTCCTTTAAAAGGGTTGTTCACCTTTAAATTAGCTACTAGTTCTAGTATGATTTAGAAAGTGATCTTCTGAGACAACAAAATTGGTTTTCATTTTTTATTTGTATTTTTTTTATTTAACTTTTTATTCAGCAGCTCTCCAGTTTTTCGTTTCAGCAATCTGGTTGCTAGGATCCAAATTACCCTAACAACCATGCACTGATTTGAATAGGAGACTGGAATATGAATAGGAAAGGGTTAATAGAAAAACAAGCAATAAAAAGTATCAATCACAATAAATATGTAGCATTACAGAGCATTTGAATTTTAGACGAGGGTCAGTGACCCCAATGTGAAAGCTGGAAAGACTCACAAGATAAAGGTAAATAGTTCAAAAACTATAAAAAAAAATAAAAAATGAAGGCCCAATTGAAAAGTTGCTTAAAATTAGCCATGCTATAACATGCTTAAAGTTAAATTAAAATCACCCCTTTAAGTTAAAAAAAAAGGGTTAATCAATAGGTGTAAGGGTATAAAAAATGTTCCTAATTGCTAACCTCAGACCGTGTGGCAGAATTCCAAAGCACATTTCTTTTTAGTATCACAAAGCCATCTACCTGTCCAGGGGTTCCTTGCAACTAATAATAATAATAAGTTTGAATGAGCCCATCTTATTGCCTATTGTTTCCATTTCTTATCTCACCTGTTCTCCTGCTTGAAAAGGAGAACCCGAAGAACAGTATACGGGCATGTGGCCATTCCTACTGAAGTGTTATTACCCATCTCTCTGTAGAAAATCAGGTTTGGTAAGTTTCTGTAACCTCAATAGTGAGGTGTATTCTTCGGAGAAGAGAAGCCCTATGTGATCAACAGATGACTTTCTCCTTTACAACGCCAAATATAATTTATACCATCATCACGCATTTACCATAACACTGGTATGGAATTTGTTATCCAGAAAGCTTGGTACTTAGGTGTTTCCAGATAAGGGATCTTTCCATAATTTGGATCTCCATCCTTTATGGCTACTTAAAAATCATTTAAACATTAAATAAACCCAGTAGGATTGTTTTGTCTCCAATAAGGATTAATTACATTTTTAAAAATGGAAACTATCTGAATAAAATGGATTGGGATTGGAATGGGATTTACCGTAATTCTGAGCTTTCTGGATAACAGGTTTCCAGATAACAGATCCCATACCTGTAATACCTTTTGATTATTTAAAGGGATACTGTCGTGGGAAAACGTTTTTTTATTTTTTTTTTCAGAACACATCAGATAATAGTTTCACTCCAGCAGAATTCTGGACTGGAATCTGTTTATCAAAAGAGTATTTTTTTATTTAATTTTGAAATCTAGAACGGGCTAGACATATTGTCAGTTTTCCAGGTGCTCCTAGTCATGTGACTAGGCCACTCTTCACTCCTACTCTGCAAGTTGGCTATCACACCCCTACCCCCCCCCCCAGCAGTCCATCAGCAGAACAATAGGAAGGTAACCTGATAACAGCTCCCTGGTAACACTCAATGGTAAAAATCCATGTCCCACTGTGACTCCTTCAGTTATATTAAGTAGGAGAAACAAGCTCTTTCTGAAAGCACATGACCATGCTGCCTATACACCAATATTGCAACTAAAACAATAAACTTGTGGGGGTTAGAAATTAAATTTTACATAGTAGAATGAATCATTTGCAGCATAAACAGTATAATTTAGAAATTAAAAACTTAAACATAAAACATGAAAGAATCCCTTTAAGTCTTGAAACTGTTTTGATGCAGTTTGGTCCAATCCTAGGGGTCCAAAAATTGGCTTCTTTTGCAAGAGTGGGAGCAGATATAAGAGCAGCAGCATGCAGCAGAACGTATAAGATGACATGCTTTTGTGCCCCATAGCAAATATAGCACTTGGGTCCTGGGGATCAGTAAATGACTCCTATAACCAGGCAAGCCCAGGAAGTAGATTCTAATTGCAAGAAGAAAAGATGTCAATCAGTTTTTATTAACGACTTAACTTTCAGCTAAAATGAATCACTTATGGGCTGATTTATTCATTGCCATTCATTTCAATGAGGCTAAAAAACTAAAATTGTTTAGTAAACCTTTTCTTCACCCGAAATAAAAGGGTTTGGGAAGTGTTCCCCTTTAAGAAGTGCTTATATGAAAGAGATAAATCTAGCCCCATCATGTTTATGAATCAGTGGCTGAATTAATGAAGCCCAGTGAATGTAGGGACATTCTTAAAAGGTCCTAATAAAATTCATAGGTTCAGGCTAATGTATATTAGTTCATATAAATGTCTCAAAATAGGTAATACGGTAATTTATGTTCTTCTGTGGAATTCAATCATAATCCATAATAAATGCAGCTAAAGCCCATTAGATTAGTTTGAATAACCACATACTGAGTGCTGCATTTCACCATTTAATACTTATTTCATAGTTATGTTAGTGTTACTACTAACATCTGCAATTATTGCCTTGAATGTTGCCTGTGAATATTAATAGGGAATTGTAATTAAGATTTCAGATTATCTCTTTGATTGTTGTTACAGATTTTGTTTCAATGATAATTTTAATTCTGTAACATAGGATATTTACATTATTAGATTAATGGCAGAAGAAGAACAAATTTTTCTCTGTTCATGGAGGGATGAGACAAAGTTGTCCCCTATCTCCCCTACTTTTTATTATCTCAGTGGAACAATTCATTAGATACTGAAACAAAAACAACTGATTAAAAAGCATTAGAATTTAAAAAAAAAAATCCTTATGGGTAGTGACACACGGGCAGATTCAGAGAGATTTAGTCGCCTGTTCTTCTCCAGGAACTGCCTTTGCGTGTCTTCTCTGCCTTTATAAAGAAAAGTTGTTTTGTTGCCTCACAAGGAAACTTCGGGCGACTTGGGAAAACAAGATATATAGAGGAAGGGAAAACATGCAAAGGCAGTTCGGGGAGATTGTCGTCCAGAAGAACAGGCAATTAGTCACCTGCAGACTAAATTTCCCCGAATCTGCCCGTGTGTCACTACCCGTAAGGTTTTATTTTTTCTAATGCTTTTTAATCAGTTGTTTTTGTTTCACCAACCAAGTCTTAGCTTTCACTGATGACTCAATTTTAATTTTCCAAAAGTTGGTAATATTTTGAATTTTTTGCATTTTTTTGTTTCAGTATATATTATCAGTTTCAATCAAACAGAGATTTTTTGACATTTTTCATACTGCTCCTAAGAAACAGCTTCTTGGTTGATGCTTTCAAAACATTAAATTCACTGCTGACAATTCAGAATGTGTGAGAATAATAGTCTTGTCTGAGTTTATTCTTAGAATTTCACTCCTTTCGGATTATGTTATGAAAGTAATGGATTAAATGTCCTTTAAATTAGGAAGGATTTTCTTTAATGTTGATATACCCTTTTATTGAAACCTACAGATGTTACAAAACTTGATCAAATGTTTTGTCAAACATCACTTGGCAAAGCAATAAAAACAAACAAACATTTTTTTTGGCGGCTACATTTTTTATTAAAACCAAAATTGGCAAAAGTAAAAAAATTACATCAAGAAAAGAACTTGATAAGTGATGACCAAATCTGCCCCGTTTGGGGCAGACTGGGCTGGTGGGAAACCTGGACAAAATCCTGTGGCCTTGCCAGCCCAGACCCACTCCACACTCTCCCCCCTCACCAATCCCTCCCAGCATAATGGAGATTTATGCTGTTATGCAGAATGCTTGGGACGGACCTGGGGCATTCCAGATAAAGATATTTGCATTATCTATATTTTTCTTCTAAAATATAGTCTTATAAATAGTGCGTAGCGATACCATCAGTTATAATTGATAATGAGTGATGTAATTTGCATCACCCACTGAAACGCCTGTGTTAGAAAAAAATGACCTGTTTAAAGGGGTAGTTCACCTCTAAGTTGACTTTTAGTATGTTATAGAATGGCCAACTCTTTTATGGTGTATATATTTTTAATTATTTGATTTCTTATTTTTCTGATTTTAGACAGTTTCCAAATGGGGGTCACTGACACCTGCAGCCAATCATTATTGCTACTTTTCAGTACTTTTCTTACTGCTCAAGCCCTCTCCCATTCATATTGCAGTCTCTCATTCAAACCACTACCTGTTTGTTAGGATAATCTAGACCCTAGAAACCAGATAGGTGCTGAAATTCCAAACTAGAGGGTTAAACAAGAAGGTAAATAATCATAAGATAATAATAAGATGTTTGTTTTCCATCAGCTGTGCAGTGAATGCTACCTGCTGATTGGTTGCTACGGTAAAGTAAGCAGCAACCAAGCACAGTATTTATCTAGTTTCATAGTATGTGTTGTGAAATCTTGGTCAACAATGACCTCTGAGTATGTTCCGTTGTGTGTATGTATATATATATATATATATATATATATATAGCAAGGTGGCAAATAGGATCTTGCGTTGACAAATATATATAAAACCGTTGATACCTTCACTGACCTTAAACGATATGAAACAGCATATTATATTTCAGGATGTGTGACTTTTTCAGAGCAGATATAAGGGTATCAGCAGAACGTAATGTGCATTTTGTATAATGTGGCGTGCTTTTGTGCCCCTTAGCAATATAGCACTGGGGTCCTGGATAGGGATGGGTGAATTTGCTTCACCAAAAATTCACAGCAAATTTTTTTGACGCACACAACTCATTTTTTTTTGACATGTGACACCATTCAAGTGTCTGGGCATCATTTTCGTGGCAAAACACAATGAAGAAATTTGCTCATCCCTAGTCCTGGGGGATCAGTAAATGACTCCTATAACAGGGCAAGTCCAGGAAGTCGATTCTCCTTGCAAGAAGTAAAGAAGTCAACCTGTTTTTAAGAACAGGGCCTGATTTATTCATTTCAATTTCAATTTCAATCCGGCTGAAAATTTCAAATGGTTTAGTAAACGGTAAAAGTAAAAGGTTTTGGGAAGAGTTCCCCTTTAAGAAGTGCTTATATGAAAGAGATCAGGCTAGCCCCATCACATTTATGAATCAGTGGTGTTGTGTTTTGATAGCCAAGGATGAGCAGAGTATAACAGGGCTTTATTAGCAGGTTCATGCAGCCTTTACACAACAGTAACATAATGTCACGGTCGGCATCCAATTCCAGAAGAAATGCCAAACACCCTGGTCTTGGCTCATGCTTCACCAGTAGTGTGACCGCCTTTGGCTTTGGGAGGAGTCCTCAGCTACTCAGATGCCACCAGGACTTAAACGAGAGGTACAGGGCAGGAGTTCTCACCTTTAAAGAATGCGAAGTGCGCAGCACGCGCCCATAGTTACTGGCGCGAGTGCAGCAGAGGAGCCTGGCGTGGCGTGCATCCCCGCCGAGGGGTGCCGTCCCCCCACTAGACCACCAGGTTTTTTCCTCACACATAAACTCTAGGCCAAGGACCCCCCTATCCCCCCAGGTTATGCCTTTACCATTCAATTAAAACACAGAGACATATTATGGCAAAATCTGTGGAGGTCACAGGCTTTATTTAACAGTTAAAAAAAATCAAGGTCTAGGTACACCCTGACCCCAGCTGCGGCTCTTTTTCTCCAAATTTGGGCTCAATGCCCAAAACCTTTTCCAAACCTGAAGCAGGGATCATGTGGCAGGGCGCACTCAGTGACTTTTTGCCCATCCTCCTGCTCCCTCATTGTGCATAAATGGCGCTAACCCAGTCTCTTGCATGCCTCAGATAAGACCGTGCAGTCCCTATCTCACCAAAGGTAGCCCTGCACTGTAACCAAAAGGTACTCCTTGAGCCGCACTGACGCCAACCAATGGAAAAAAGGGGAAGGGTGACACCTATCCTTTTCCAATGGCCCAACTACCCAACCCGTGACCTCCACCATTCCTCCATGAACACCTTGATGTTCCCAATGAACAACCCAAACCTTCCCGCAATAACTGCACTCCCTGTATACGTGTGTTTGCATACAATTTCATATTTTCATGCCTGTTACACCCCCACAGGAGGAACACATACATTTATTCATGGCCTTGTTAAGCTTTTTCCTGACAAAAAAACAAGTAAGTCTGACCTCCTACACAAAGGCATCTCCTTAAAAAATCTTTCCTGGCTAACACACCTCCCCCTGCCTCCACCCCCAGACCACCCCTCTTTTCCCCGACTGTTGCCAGCCCCCTTCCATTGTTCTTACCTGGGGGCTAGCTGGGAAGGGGTGGAGGAGGCTAAATTACGGCCGTACCTGAGGGGGAAGGGGGGCCTCGCCTAACACCATTTCTGCCCTAGATGGGCTTCATTCCCCCTATCCTTCTTAAAAAGTATAGACAGTACTGTGTATACACAGCATAGCTCATGGGCACAATGATCTCTGCAGGCCATTTGTATAAACACCACAAGTGGCTGAATTAAATAAGCCCAGTGAATGCCCAGTGAATGTAGGTTAAATCTTAAAAGGCCTTAAAGGAACAGTTCAGGGTAAAATTAAAAACTGGGTAAATAGATAGACTGTGCAAAATAAAAAAAAATGTATAATATAGTTAGTCAGTGAAAAATGCAAACTATAAAGTCTGGAGTGACTGGATCTCTAATATAATAACCAGAATCCAACTTCCTACTTTTCAGCTCCCTAAATCTGAGTTAGTCAGCGACTTGAAGGGGGGCCACATGGGACATAACTGTTCAGTGAGTTTGCAATTGATCCTCAGCATTCAGCTCAGATTCAAAAGCAACATTTATGACCAATGTGGCCCTCCCTCAAGTCACTGATTGGTTACTGCCTGGTAACCAGGGTAAATAGTCAGTGTAAACAAAAGAGAGCTGAAAAGCAAGAAGTAGTGTTCTGTTCTGTTATGTTAGACTTACAGTCACTCTTGCCTAACTATACTGAAAATATTTTGCACAGCCTATCTATTTATCCAGTTTTTACTTTTATACTGAACAATTCCTTTAAGAGAATACATGGTATGGACACACACTAATGTATATTAACATATATAAATGTTGCAAATAAGTAATATGTAATTTATGTACTTCTGTGGAATTCATAACCTATAATAAATGCGGCTGAGCCTGTTAGATAAGTTGCAGTAACCACATACTGTGTTCTGTGTTTCACAATTTAATACTTATTTCATAGTTCCTAATATCTGCAGCTGTTGCCTTGAATGTTGTCTTTGAATATTAAAGGGAATAGTAATAAGATTTCAGATTATATCTTTGATTGTTGTAACAGATTTTGTTTTAATGATCATTTTAATTCAGTAACACAGGAAATTGTCATTATTAGTGTAATGGCAGAAGAAGAACAATCCAATTTGTTCTCTCTACATAGAGGGATTAGACAAAGTTGTCCCCCATCTCCCCTACTTTTTATTATCTCAATGGAACCATTCATTTTATACTGAAACAAAAACAACTGATTCCAAAAAAATAAAAAAAACCTTTAAATTGGTCAGTTGGTACTATTTTAAATTTTTTGCATTTTTGTGAAAAGTTTCAGGATATATCAGTTTCAATCAGACATTTTTCATACTGTTGTTAAGGAACTGCTTTAAAAAACATTAAATTCACTACTGGAAATTAAAACTGTGTGGGAATAATACTCTTGTCCAGACTTCAATTTCACTCCTTTAGCACTACTTTATGAAATTAAGGGATAAAGTGTATTTCTAATTTATTAGGAAGGTTTTTTAATGCTATTTCCCAAGTTATTATCCCCTTTCATTGAAACCTTCAGAAGTTAAAAAACAAAATGACTTGAGAAAGGCAGACTGGAAGGGCTGAGCAGCATAATGAATATAGATTCATGCTGTTATTCAGAATGTTTGGGACTTGGGGCTTTCTGGATAAGGGGTCTTTTCCTTATTTGGATCTCGATACTTAAACTTTCTGGATGAGGGGTCTTTTCCTTATTTGGATCTCCATACTTAAAGTTTGTTATATATCCTTTAAAAATTGAATAAACCCAGTATTGAACTCGGCTGGCTCTGGCAGCCCAGACCCACTGGAAACTGCTGATGCTACTCCAATCCCTCCCAGCATAATGGCTGTTTTGCAGAAAGCTTGGGACCTGGAGCTTTCCGGATAAAGATATTTGGATCTCCATATAGTAGACCACGTGGGCTCTGCCAGCCCAGAACCACTCCCCACTGGAAACTGCTAGTGTTCCCACCCCAATCGCCAATCACACATTCTAAGATTTGAGAGATAACTTTTCTGGAACATTTTTTTCATAATACAGAGAAGAATACCCAATATTACTTTTATTTCATGAACTAAAATAAAACCAGAAATAGAAACCCCAACATCTCCTGAACACACCAATACCAGTTATGTATAGTTTTAGTGAGATTTCTAAACAGGTTTGGACTGGGGAAAAAAAACTGGTGGGCCCCTGCCAGACCTGCTCCCCCAGCAGCCCCAGAAAACAAACTTTTTTTTTAGGTCAGTAGGGGCCCCAGGGTCTGCCGGGAGTGGGGCCCTGTGACAGCAGTGGGCCCCCTAGTCTGACCCTATTGCTAAATAGCTCAAAAACTATTTTAAATCTTAAGGGTCATGTATTTCTGCTACCACGGTTGCGGTTGTGTAAATTTCAGTGCAGATCACATTCATTAAAGGTACTTGCACTTTGCAATTGAGTGTACAGGTGTGGAACCTGTTATCTAGAATGCTTGAGACCTATGGTTTGTCAGATAACGGATCTTTCATCAATTTGGATCTTCATACCTTAAGTCTACTAGAAAAAAACATTGTATAAACCCAAACAGGGTGGTTTAGTTTCCAATAAAGATTAATTATATAATTTTTCATTATTAATATTATAGAGAGAAAAATGAAATCATTTTTAAAAATTTGGATTATTTGGATAAAATTGGATCTATATGAGACGGCCGTTCTGTAATTCAGAGCTTTCTGGATAATAGAGCTTTCTGGATAATGGGTTTCCAGATAATGGATCCCAAACCTGTAGTTGTAGTCCTTCCTGCCTCTTTTTCCAAATCAAACACAGTTGTGCTGTTGATGCAGGGGAACCCTGGAGCGACTACCACCCGTGAACCAGACAGTAGCCAGAGGGTTTCCACAGCACCAGCTTCTATCCACACTTCAAAAACACAGAGGCACAACACACAACTTTTTCATAATTTTGGCGAGCTCTGCATAAATGTTGTGGCCATGTAAAGGGAAGATCTATAAATAATAAGTTGGAGCAGATCTAATGCTGTTGTTGAGTCATGGCCAACAATACAAGTACTGTGTGTCTGATAAAATCGTCATTACAGTTTAAGTGGGGCTTAAGTTTTCGAGCCCACTGAGCATGTGAGTGTCACAGACACTTTCCAAGATGGTAACAAGTCTGAAGTCCTGGATCATTGCAGCAGCTTTAGGCTGGTGCAATAAGTTTGGTAAATAAAATATGTCATTCTTAACCACATTAAATTTTAGGGGTTAGTTCTCCTTTAATTTTTTTAATGTTCATGGTTGTCCTGAAAGAGGTGTCCCTTTCCCTTTAGATGTTCCAGGCAAAACAGTCCCACACATGAGATAGGAGGCTCAGGTTGGCAACAAAACTTAGCAGGCTCCTGTCTATGCTCAGTACATTATTTAAAGGACAAGGAAAGTGTAAAATAGAATAAGGCTAGAAATGCTGTATTTTGTATACTAAACATAAACATGAACTTACTGCACCACAAGCCTAATCAAAAAAATGATTTATGCTTTCAAAGTTGGCCACAGGGGCAGAGGCGTAACTACCAGGGGTGCAGAGGGTAAAATTGCACCAGGGCCCCAACCCCCTTGGGGCCCGTCTGAGCCGTGAAAATAGTTATGGCAGGCGGTTATCTAGGGGGAGATTTTACAGAACACATGCCATCAACACTCCAGCATGCTATTCAAAGATGTAAGGGCTCGACAGGGGCCCCAGGTGCCCATTCTGTACGGGGCCCACCAGGGAGTACTTGCGCCACTGCACAGGGGGCTGTCATCTTGTAACTTTGTTATACATCTTTGTCTGACACTGGCACTGCACATGCTCAGTGTGGTCTGTGCTGCTTAGGGATCGTCATAAATGATCAAAAAACAAAGCTGCTTGAGTTCTGCATAGCTGGTAAATAAGGCAGGGGCTCCCCCTGCTGTTCATAAGTATGATTGTTTCCCTGCCAGAAGTTAGGGACCGTCAAATTCCTATCCACGGCACTAAATGAAGGGAGAATTTCACTGCATACAGTCAGGTTTCTTATAAAAACGGTACACATTGTTTAATTAAAGTATATTGGAGATAGATTTCTTTTTCATTAAAGAAAGTAAAAATGGGATTTTATTTCTTTGCCTTTCCTTGCCTTTTAAGGGCTAGGTTTATTGGTCCATATTCTATGTTAAAACCTGCTGTACAGGTCCACCAGCAATCATGTCCTCCTCAAGTGATGGTAAAGAGACAGGCTGAATCTGATATCAGGGCTGACCACCTTAGGCGACAGTTCCAGCCCAAATCTCCTAGTGCGTTTGAGTGTCTGCTGGACCCTCCTTAATGGACTCATGGACTCAGTATGGACTCATCCTAGTGGTCTGTTGGCCGGCGGGGACACTCACCGCGTGTGTCCTTTCTCTTCAGCGCTGGTTCTTCCTATGGTGTGCGGCATAATGATGTCATTGCACAATGAAGCGAAATTCAAAGTATTCAAAGGGGCTTGGTAAATGATCTTGCTGCTTTGCTCGTCCAGAACCCTTGCTTTGCTCCTCTCTTATTAAGACCTGGCAGCATCTGATTAGCAGAGGGCTCCTCCCGACGCATAAGCAAGAGTCGAGACCAGGGAGCCTAGCATCGGTTCTGGATTTAGGGTGACGTGACACAAACTGGAGAACTGCTGAACAAATACTAAAAGAGAAAAAAATGTATTTATTCTCAGAATATCACTGACTGCATCATATTAAAATTTAATTCAAAGGTGAGCAACCCCTTCTACTGTTATCCTACTTAATTACCCTAGCACACATTTCATTTCATGGTGGGTTTATATTTGGCTGCTGGGGTCAGTGACTCCAACAACCACATAGAATTTTCAGTTACAGACCAGAGAGAGAGGCAGAAAAGGAAGCTTAAAAATGTGAAAACCATGAACATTAAAAAAGAAAAAAAAAAAAAAAAAAAAAAAAAAAAAAAAAAAAGGCCAGATGATTTACATAGACTAGGTCTTTAATTACCATGAATGAAATGGAGAATTCATTAAGGTACTGGTTGCTTATGGGTCCATCCTGCCAACATTGGACTATCCAGTTCAATTACACAGAAATATGACAATTCAGCTTATTAATTAACCAATAATAATTAGTTTATGCTAAAATTTGCCATTTTTTTCTTTTCCAGCTATGAACAAATGAAAATGCCGCAGTTATCATCATGCCACCACTTTTCCATATTTTTCTTCATTCAGGCCATAATTGCCATCATTGCATTTTCTTACTACAAAACTCCTTCTTATTGCATTCATAGCTCCAATACAGATTACCCACCACCTTCAACAGACACCTCAAAAGAAACTCCACTGATTATTTTGCTATGGAGTTTGCCATTTGGATCACGTTTCCCCTTAAATAAATGCAAAAAACCCTCTGAACAAGGATGCTGGTACACAGATGATCACAAAATGTATTCCTCTGCAAATGCTGTAATTTTCCATCACAGAGACGTTTGTGGCTCCAGAAGTCAGTTGCCCCAGATACCCAGACCCCCAGGTCAGTATTGGGTGTGGTTCAGTTTAGAATCCCCAAGCAACAGTCCAAACCTGAGTATGATGGACAATCTGATGAATTTAACTATGTCCTACCGAGCTGACTCTGACATCTTTACACCTTATGGATATCTTGTGCTGGACAACAGTAACCAAAGTTTTACTATTCCAAAAAAGTCAAAGCTTGTAGCTTGGGCAGTGAGTAACTGGAATCCTGGTTCAAGACGGGTCCAGTTTTATGAACAGATAAAGAAATATATAAAAATTGATGTGTTTGGGAGACAGCATGAATCTTTACCAAACAAGAAGCTTCCTGAAACGATATCTCAATACAAGTTCTATTTCTCCTTTGAAAATTCAATTCACAGGGACTATATTTCAGAAAAGCTCTGGAGAAATGCATTGTTCTTTGAGTCTGTGCCCGTTGTCCTTGGGCCATCTAGGGAGAACTATGAACGATTTATACCACGTGATGCCTTCATCCATGTAGATGATTTTACTAATGCAAGTCAACTGGCTGACTACCTTCTGCAGCTGGACAAAGACAATGAGAAATACCAACAATATTTCAACTGGAGGTCAAGATACAAGCCAAAACATGATAATAATTGGCCTGATCATTACTGTGCGGCATGTAGAGTATTAAAGGAAGCCCCACCATTTAGAACTATAACAAGCCTGGGGAAATGGTTTACATAACATAACATTGTTGGAAGAGTCTATATGCCGAGAACTCCCCTACACCAGTCAGTTGAACTGAAGAAGCTGCTCGGATGAGCAGTGAAACGTCCTCGTTAACATTTTTCAGCAAGTCCAGTGGTTTTAGGTTACTTTGTGTTCGAGATAACATGACCTGGATGAATGAGAATCTTCATAGTCATATTATAATGAAAATTATTTCCTTCTTCTCTGTAATAATAACAATAGCTTGTACCAGATCCCAACTAAAATACAATTCATTCTTATTGGAGCCAAAATAATCCTATTGGGTTTAATTAATGTTTGAATTATTTTTAGTGACTTAAGGTATGAAAACATCCCTTATCGGGCAAACCCAGGTCCCATGCATTCTGGATACTAGGTCCCATACCTTTACTTTAGGCAAGTGAACTGATTACAGTAATTATTTTTCTTTCCATGATTAGTTCAATACTTCTGCAAAATATTTTATTATTTCTATAAACATCATATTTATTGAAAGGCAAATGTTTAATAAATTAATTCTGGGGTCCTGTGCAAAACAGTCTGGCTGTGTGACTAAACAAAGATGGTCTAGTATAAAGCTTTTCCCTGTTTTCCTGCGAAAGGGCATTATTAAACTGATCACTGTGGTGTAATAGAACATCCAATGTTTACACTGTGTATAAGAGAGGGTGGAGGTAATCGATTGCATCCCCATTCTGTCTCAAAACCATTGCCACTGATAGACCATTTAGACCATAGCAAGGCATTACTTGGTGGTAGGTAGCAAATGAAATTTAGATTTAACACATAAAAAATAGGTGAGGCTTCCATGATCCAACCCTGCTCTATAAGATGAGGGTTCCTCATTTTCCTCTAAACTTTAAACACATTCAATGCATTCATACCACATCTCTCCATAAACGATCTTCAGGCTAAGCAGTCCTAAAGGTGACAATCCACTGTCTAATAACCTGTGCTTTATAGACCGGTTATGGCTGTATATAGGATATAGAAACATGTTTTCTGCTTACAAAACCCAATGCAGATTATTGTTGTGGACAGAGGAGACAACGTCTCCACTGCAAGTTGAAAGCAGTTTGAGGTTCTTCAGTGTAGAAAGAAGTATCTTTAGAAATGGTTTAACATACAATAGAAAAATCACATCCTAAGAATTGTCAACATATTTATTTAATCTTGATGGCCAAATCAATTAATTTACTTTCAGTAATAAAAAAAACAGTAATGAACAACATGGTTCTCAACTTTTGGTAGTAAGTTTATCAAATTTTCTCAGAACATAGTATTGGTACCTGGATAGAGAACTGGCTAAAAGATAGACTACAAAGAGTGGTG
>CM044437.1:14929977-14942469 GCA_024363595.1 Xenopus borealis | reverse complement strand
GATGATTTTTTTGACAGACATAATATCAAAGGCTATTTTGATATTAAACTCTACAGTTAGGGGCAGATTTACAAAATTCACATATATTCACATGAGGGATTCGAATATTTGATCAAATTTTCAAAAAGATTCAAATTCCGAATATGTGAATTAGGCAAATTCAACCAAATTCGACTATCGAATATTCGAATTCGAATGATTCGAATATTCTAATTTAATTTTATTCGAACATTCGAAATTCGATGGTCGAATACTTCCCCTTTAAATTTATATCCGATCACCTACTTCGGCTGAATAAACCTACCGAAAAGGGGATCATTCCCTAAGATCTAATTTGAAAAATTAGATCGATCGCTAAAAATCGTTTCGAATTGTCCCTATTTGATCGTTCGTTCGATCGAATTGCGCTAAAAAAATTTGAATTCGATATTCGAATTTGAATTTTTTAAATTCCCCACTATTCCCTGGTCGAATTTCGAATTTTTTTTTCATTCGAAATTCAACCCTTAGTAAATCTGCCCCCAAGTATAGCCATGGGCAAATATGGTTTGTGTGAAAGAGTGGAGAGGTGTGTGTATGCTGGGTTTTCATTTGGAGGGGTTGAACTTGATGGACTTTGTCTTTTTTCAACCCAATTTAACTATGTAACTATGACAGTTTTACTCTTATAGTACAATCACAACCTAAGAAAATATGTTTATTCAATTTGATTCAAATTGATTTACTTTCAGTGATAAAAAAAAAACCAGTAATGAACAACATGGTTTTCAACTTTTGGAAGGAAGGTTATCATATTTAGTCAGAAGCCTTTCCAGTTTTACTCTTTTTTTTACTCTGTTTTAATCAATATGCCTTAAAGGTGAAAGGTTTCCAAGATTGTTCAGTGTCAAGTTGTTTTTGACCTATCACAACTAAATACAAAGATTAATCAGTCTATTTGTACCTGTCTGAAACTGTGTCATCTTCTATTCTCTTAATATTTGTGGGGAAAAAACAACAAACAAAAAAATTGCATCAGGCACTTGAAGTTCCATAAGAAGGTGTTGCAATAAACAAATAGTATTTAGAACACGTTTCATGCCCAAATGCACTTGACCTATGAGAGTTGTTAGGGGGTATTCAAGGTGTTTAATTATGTGCTAGGGGTTGTTGCCCTATCCACAGGGGAATAAGAGACATATGGATTTAAGGGTCTGTCTTAAAGGACAATTATACCCCAAACAATTGCAGCTCTTTATAAAAATACATTGCATAAACCATTTTTTATGTAGAAAAAAACTGGTTTAGCTAAAAAACAATCTTAAAAATATATTTTTATAGTAGTATGTGCCATTGGGTAATGATAAATAGAAAATTTCCACGGGACAAACATGTTTTGTTAATCTTGCTGCTCCAGCAAAATTCTGCATTGTCAATCCATTTGTCAAAAGAGCAAACAGATTTTTTTATACTTAAAGGGATCCTGTCATGGGAAAAAAAATTTTTTTTCAAAATGTATCAAATAATACTGCTGTTCCAGAAGAATTCTGCATTCTCCATTTCTCAAAAGAGCATATCTGACATGGGGCTAGCCATTTTGTCAATTTCCCAGCTGCCCCAGTCATGTGACTTGTGCCAGCACTTTAGGAGGGAACTGCTTTCTGGCAGGCTGTTGTTTTTCCTTCTCAATGTAACTGAATATTACGCAGTGGGACATGGGTTTTACTATTGAGTGCTGTTCTTAGATCTACCAGGGAGCTGTTATCTTGTGTTAGGGAGCTTTTATCTGGTTACCTTCTCATTGTTCTGTTGTTAGGCTGCTGGGTGGGGGAAAGGGAGGGGGTGATTTCACTCCAACTTGCAGTACAGCAGTAAAGAGTGATTGAAGTTTATCAGAGCACAAGTCACATGACTTGTGGCAGCTGGGAAATTGACAATATGTCTGAGAAATGGATTTCAGTACTGAAGTCTACTGGAGCAACACTATTAACTGATGCGTTTTGAAAAAAAACATGTTTTCCCATGTCAGTTTCCCTTTAATTTTGAAATCTGACATAGGTCTAGACATGTTGTTAGTTTTCCAGGTGCCCTCAGTCACAAGACTTTGATAAACTTTAGTCACTCTTTACTGCTACACTGCAAGTTGGAGTGTTGTCACCCACCTCCCTTTGTCACCCAGCAGTCCATCAGCAAAACAATGGGAAAGTAATCAGATAACATCTCACTGACATAAGATGACAGCTCCCAGGTAGAAATGAGGACAAAGCTCTGTCTTTTACCTTTATTTTAATGTAGGACATGCTCCTGTCAGTTGGAAATCTTAATGCAATATATCAGACATGATGTCACATAAGAGAAAGGGGAAACACCTCACCATACATATTTATAAGGTGTTGCCATCACAGACAGTGTAATATTTTGCAATTAAATAGATTTGTAGTGTTACGATATTGGGAGTACACAGATGTACAGATTATATTTTTTAGAAACATTTTTATGTTGTTTTTTTTTTTAGCTGTGTTGCATGCCAGGAGAGTGGGACTGATGCATAGACTTTAAAATATACTCAGCTTTAGCTGCATCCTCCTATCAGTCAGCATAACCTGTATATGAGAGGGATCCTGAGTAGAAATCTGTTTAGACATTACAAAATAAATAAATACTCCAAACATGCAGATCATTTGCCTGAACTGGTCACTCTTATGCTAAGCTACATATAGCCCCTAAACCAGTTTTAAGATCATATGAGGGGCTAGGGTTGCCACCTAGCCGGTATTTTACCGGCCTAGCCGGTAAAACACCAGCCAAGGCCAGGGCCGGTATTGCAAATTTACCGGCAATGTAGCTGCCGGTAAATTTGTAATACCCTTTAAAAAAGGCCCTTGCCCTGCCCTAATTTCAATTAAAACTTACCTTTCCTTCAGCCGATCGCAAGCTCTGGCTCCACCCCTGTGATGTCACGACCTGCCCCTTTTTACCCCGCTGGCCGGTACCTTTTTTTGCAAAAGGTGGCAACCCTATGAGGGGCTCATGTATCTCCGGTGGACCTCATCCATATTATCCAGCCTGTGTGATTGAAAAACTGCCTTGCTTTGCCCCAATACAGGGGTAATAGGTTGCAAACTTGTTCAAGGGTAGCCATTTCTGCTGAGAGAGAACATGTCCAATACAGCCACTTCTTAAAGGAATTGTTCAGTATAAAAGTAAAAACTGGGTAAATAGATAGGCTGTGCAAAATAAAAAATGTTTTCAATATAGTTAGTTAGGCAAAAATGTAATGTATAAAGGCTGGAGTGACTGGATGTCTAACATAATAGCCAGAACACTACTTCCTGCTTTTCAGCTCTCTTTTGTTTACACTGACTGGTGACCAGGCAGTAACCAATCAGTGAATTGAAGGAGGGCCACATTGGTCATAACTGTTGCTTTTGAATCTGAGCTGAATGCTGAGGATCAGCTTTCAGCTCAGAACAGTTATGTCCTATGTGGCCCCCCTTCAAGTCGCTGACAGATTTAGAAAGATGAAAAGCAGGAAGTTGTGTTGTATTCTGTTATGTTAGACATCCAGCCTTTATACATTACATTTTTGGCTAACTAACTATATTAGAAACATTTTTTATTTTGCACAGCCTATTTATTTACCTGTTCCTTTAAGTGATATATGGTATGAGTATAATATGACTATGACGTTTGATTTCACTTGTGTCCCCAGGTGAAGAAGCTTAAAGAAAGCTGTTTGCTCTTCCAAGTGGCTTTATATTATATTTGCATTTGCCCATAACTGCACTATGTATGCAGTCTTATGATTTCATCCTTCAAATCAATGCCTTTTAATACAAAAAAAAAAAACTTTATTATCCTAAGAAGACATTGCCTGACACTGCCTAGAGTTACAAAATCTGTTGTAATAAAGGGGGTGAACCCCCATAATAATATTTAATATTAACATGAATTATTATAAGTAACAAATATTAATAAAAATATTCCGGATCAATGATTAAGCCTTCTGATGAACTGTCAGTGAGCAATAAGTTACACACACACACACAAGTAAAATAGAATTTACAAACATTTACTTAACTTTGTATGAAGGCAATTACAAGAAAAGCAAGTTCAGCGTGAATTCAGCACAATTGGGGAGCACCACAACCTTTAGTTCATCACTTCTTAGGTTCCCGATAATCAAGCGATGATCCAAATCCTGGCACCCTCTCATGGGTCCAAGGTCCGAATTTCCTGATTCAAAGCAAAGGCTATGCTTTTATGCCCAAAATGGTTGGGAAACCACTAACCCCAAAGCAATATTTTTTCCAAAACAGAAAATACTGTTTTAAGAACTTTATGCCTCTTCAGCCAGGTCTTAATGAAATAAGTTGAGCTTATGAGGCTATTGTCTGTCTGCTGTCTGCTTGGTATTATTAGGGATATGTGGTGGGTAACAATACTTATGTTTGCTATAAAACAATGGCTATGACTGTTTAACCAGCAAGGCACACACAAGGACACTGGACTCCCCTTATCTTCAGTAGGTGTCTACATTTACTGTACTGACTAATCCTAAAACATTCATATATCAAAGTTCATATATATATATATATATATATATATATATATATATATATATATATATATATATATATATATATATATATATATACATGAATGTCTTAGGATTAGTCAGTACAGTAAATGTAGACACCTACAGATATATATATATACGTATACTGTAAGTCATTATGAAATATAAACCTCTTTGCATTTATCATTGTTTAACATAATTTTCAATCCAGTTTATTCAAATTATTCTGAAAAAGAGAAACACCCTGTGTGGAACCCTTTGTTTTGCTGTTGGCCACGTTCCAATGACTACAGAGATTGTACCCTGACAGAAAATCAACCCATTGTTGATTATAGGTTCTACTCCTGAGTGTTCCTGGGTGTGCCATCATTCTTTATCCTGCTTTGACTCCTGACTATGTTGACCTCCCCTTGCCTTTGACTTCTTGCCTGAATATCAACCTTGATCTACTTAAACCTTTGTGTGCCACAAATTGGACTATAAGGGCCCTTACACACGGGCGTTTTTATCTACGCTCCACTGCGTTCCATTTTTCTGCGTTCAGCCGCAGGGGAGCGCAGGTATAGACGCACTCAAGTATTTTCAATGGGGCTGTACTCACACAAACGCATGTAGGCGCCGAACGCAGGAAAAATGCAGCATGTTGCATCTGAACCTGCGTTTGGTGCCTACATGCGTTCGTGTGTCCCATAATAATTGAGTGCGTCTATACCTGCGCTCCCCTGCGGCTGAACGCAGCAAAACGGAACGCAGAGGAGCGCAGGTAAAAACGCCCGTGTGTAAGGGCCCTTACCCATCAGTCTGCACACCAGGTCCTCTTTGGATCCCAACGAGCTGTTAGGCACTGATTCTAAATTAGTATGCATACGGTAAATATAGCAAACTATGCAGTCAAATCACTTTGTGTTACATCCCCAGACTTTCCATCACTCATTATCCTAGTTACAAAAACTAAAACAACACCAGATTTACCAAGTAAGAAGAGGCAAAAATAGTCAATTTACTAAATGGACACTGGACTTCCCCTTATCTTCAGTAGGTTTCTACATTTAGGGGCACATTTACTTAGGGTCGAATTGATTCAAAGCGAAAATTCTAATCAAATTCTAATTAAAAAAATTTGAATTTCAAATTAAATTTTGGGCTTATACGACTATTGAATAGCCCAAAATTCGATTTGAATTGTTCAAATTCGAAAATTCTAATTTGATTTTTGAAGTACTGGCCCTTTAAGAAGAATTCGATAACCTAATTCGGCAGATTAAACCTACTGAATTGCTATACAATCCTATGGGAAACTCCCATCAGATTTTTCTAACTTTTTTGATAAAAGAAATCAACTTTAAAGGGGAA
Organism: Xenopus borealis; assembly: GCA_024363595.1. Taxonomy (NCBI): domain Eukaryota; kingdom Metazoa; phylum Chordata; class Amphibia; order Anura; family Pipidae; genus Xenopus; species Xenopus borealis. The sequence goes on along the minus strand of CM044437.1, from coordinate 14,936,558 downwards.
CCATTGTGAAAATGAATTAGCTTGAGCATACTGAAATACAATCAATTAAAAATGCTATATCATTTCTGAAATAAACAAGTTTATCTTCCTGATTCCTCTTTCAGCATCTGTTTCTTCTCATTCTGTCTTCACTCAGGAGTTGGATGTCAAATGAATGATCCAATATATCTTATAGGGGGCTCCTTTTGCCTAGAAGATGTATTAGAGCTCACTCTATTAAAATCACCAGACATCATGTCTCTCTACATGCAGGATTTGTGCAAAAGGCAGTTATTTTGTTAGATTTTGTTAGTACTGGAATTGATTATTTAAGTGAGCTCAAATCTGCTAGGAAGGGGACCCCCCCCCCTTTAAGATAGTAACATGGTAAGTTAGGTTGAAAAAAGACACTACCATCAAGTTCAACCTTTTAACTTTTTTAAACTGCCTAACTGCTAGTTGATCCCGAGAGGAAGGCAAAAAAAATCCCATCTGAAGCCTCTCTGGTAAATAAAGCATTAGAGAGATTATTATATGATCCTTCTGCAGCGTGAACATCCCCAATTTGGCCAGTCTTTCCTCATAGCTAAGATTTTCCATACCTTTTAACAGCTTAGTTGCCCTTCTCTGTACCCTCTCTAATACAATAATGCACTAATGCAATGCATTAATGCATTCTGTTTGAGTGAGGGAGACCAAAACTGTACGGCATATTCTAGATGTGGCCTTACAAGTGCTCTATAAAGTGGAAGAATGACCCCCTCCTCCCGTGACTCTATGCCCCTTTTAATACAGCTCAAGACCTTATTGGCCCTTGATGCTGCTGACTGGCATTACTTGCTACAGCCAAGTTTATTATCTACAAGGACTCCAAGGTACTTTTCCATAATGGATTTGCCTAGTGCAATCTCATTAGGGGTATAAGTGACTTGGATAATTTTACATGCCAGGTGCATGACTTTTGCATACATTTATCAACATTGAATCTCATTTGCAACCTAATTGCCCAGATTTCTAGTTTGATCCTGTTGCAAGGATGCCACAACCTGGATGGAATTAATTGGGCTGAATAATTTCGTGTCATCTGCAAATACTGATACAAGACTTACAATACCCTCCCCTAAGTCATTAATGCACAAGTAAAATAAAATTGGACCCAATACTGAGCCCTGAGGGACCCCACTAAGAACATAAGAGAGGCTTGGGACGGTATTACAAAAATACCAGCATTCCTTTGATCTACCCCCATTATGCCTCTTCCCTCTCTCCCAACTCCTCCTTCGACTTGATTTGGCTGATGATGTCATGACTTTGCCTCCCCCATTTGTATCACAATCCTGCCACCCAGACATCATGGACCTGCCACAGTCACAGACAGACCCTTGGATGATGTGGTTGTCTTTGGCCTGCCTGGGCTGTGCTCTGCTAGGTGTAGATCGCTACTCTGGACACCAGTGTCTTTTTTTAATAAGCATCTTTTATTTGAACCAATCAAGTCAGCCAACGCTGGGTATGACGCAACACACAGACTTGTTCAGTGTTAAAGGTAATTGGTACTGGAATTCAAACCTAGGTATTAAGCTTGAAATCCAGTATCAAAGTCAAATTAAGCTCTATACTAACTTCAACATGTAAGAGAAGGAAGAAGGGATAAGATGCCTGTAATAAAGGGGGGGTGAACCCCTTTATTAATATTAATAATTTGTATGAATTATCATTCATAACAAATATTAATAGAAATATGTAGGATTGATTATTAAGCCTTCTGATGAACTGTTAGTGAGCAATAACTTACACACACACTAAGATAGAATTTGTAATCACAAGAAATGCAAAGTTCAGCATGAATGCAGCACAATCGGGGAGCCCCACAACGTTTGTTGCATGACCCTCAGGTTCTAAATCCTGGCACCCACTCATGTGTCCAAGGTGAAGCTCCTGACCCAAGTAAAGGCTATGCTTTTATGCCCAAAATGGTTGGAAAACGCCCAACCCCAACAGCTGACATAAGCAATATTGTTTCCAAAACAGCAAATACTCTCAGCCAGGTCAAATAAATTGGGCTTATGAGTAGGGTTGCAACCTTTTCCTGTGGCTGAATGCGGACAGGGCTCATGACGTCAGTGGGCAGGCCTGTGACATCGGTGGGTGGGTCAGTGACATCATGGGGCGGAGCTATGACAACGCGATCGACGATTGGCCGATCCCTGCGTCAATTAAGCTAATCCTGCCGGCAAGAAGTATTGACCGGGTCAAAATACCGGGCTGTCCGGGTCAAAGCCGGACAGGTGGCAACCCTACTTGTGAGGCTATTGTCTGTCTGCTTGGTATTATTAGGGATATTTGGTAGGTAACAATACCTATGTTTGCTATATGTAACTAGGGTTGCCACCTGGCCGTTTTTTTACCTGCCTGGCCGGTATTTTAGATGGCTGATCCCAATGTTATTAATAGGAAAAAAAGCTCAATATATAGGAAGGCCGGTATTTTTTTAAAGAAAAGCAGGGCCCCCATCAGGGGGGGACTGGGGGGGACAAGTGTCCCGGGCCCAGGGCTGAAGGGGGGCCTGGCAGTGCTGCATTTTCCCAAGAGCCGGGCCCCCTTTACCAGCGTCGAGCCTATGCGGAAGCGCGCCGATGCGGAAGTGCCGAACAGACGCGAAGGCAGCCGACACTTAAGTCCTGAAGTCACGGAAATACACAAAGTCATGAGGAGCCAGCACTGAAGTCCTGAAGCGGCGAAAATACCTGAAGTCAAGAAAGTATGCTGATGTCCTGAAGCCACGGGTTCAATTCCACCAACACCAATGTGGGTTTTGTTTTTGTTTTTTGCTTGGCCCTGCAAACATAGGTAGATTGCATGGGGACCGATAAAGATTTTCTAACCTGGCCGATCAATCATCAGGCCGATGTCGGACGAAAAATTGTACGATGAACGATCGTTTGTATCCCACTAACCGCACAATAATTTGACAGATTGGTCGGACTTCCCTAAGATTTTCTGATTTCACTCCATTCAGGAGTGCAGGGACTATAGCTAAGATGTAAGGGGTCTAAGGAATCTGAAAGGCCCTGGAGGGCTTGGGGTATGGAGCTCCAAGTCTGGTGAGCTCAATCATGGAGGGTTTAGAACTTGGAGGCAGCGAACGGACTGTGACAGCAGCTGCTTGTGCAATTGACGCTGATTTAATAGTCGCTCGGGAGGTGCTCGCACTGCAGATTGTTGGAGCTGTACCCTGAAGAATAAAGTAGTATATTGTGCTTGGCTAGGATCAGCTTGGGAGCCCAGCCTGAGAATTGAGTCACTGTGGATGCCTGACCCATCTGTGAGTCCCTGATGAATATTCTGCCTGAGGGAGGGTAATGAAAAGCTCCAGGGTGTCCCTTGTTTGAGAACAGGTGTTGTTTGTGTGCCTGCTATATGGGAGCAACTACCTCTTTCCATAACGAGAGGTATTTGGGAAGGTAGCGCTACCTTGGGAAAGTTTAAGATTGTTTTAAAGTTGCCCTGCACTGGTAAAACTGGTATGTTTGCTTCAGATGGGGGCAGCCATTCAAAGGAGAAAAGGCTCAGGTTACACAGCAGATAGCAGATAAGCTCTGTAGAACATAATGGTGTTATCTGTCATCCACTATTTAACCTGTGCCATATTGACTTTTTTCAGTTTCCGCCATTGTTACACAGCAGCTTGTTTATAAAAACAATAATAGTGTTTCTGAAGCAAAGGGTTAGGTGCCTATCCAGCTATGTTTTTTTTACTTGATATTTACGGCTTTTGTGTATTAAATATATATATATATATATTTAATACACAAAAGCCGTAAATATCTTGTAAATTATATCCTTATAAACGGTGAGTTCTGATGTCATCAGTTATAAACGGTGAGTTCTGATGTCATTTCTGTCACATGACTCACTGTAACTTGTGTATTATAATAAATAAAGTACCCCCAGTTGCAAAATATGAGGATATTAGAAGTTATCTCGGAGTTCCATGACCTGTATAAAAACACTCGGCCTTCGGCCTCGTGTTTTTATATGGTCATGAAACTCCTCGGTAACTTATAATATCCTTATATTTTACAAGAGTGGATACTTTATTCACTATATATATATATCGTATATGTATTTCATGTGGTTATCACTTTTTTTAAATGTTTTGCAACAGTAGTTTTGCATTTAATGTTTTTTTTTTTTAATTGGGAATGAACCCTTTAATCCTCTGTAAAGGTGCCACCTGTCTGTCCCACATATTGTTGGAGACATTTTGTAACTGGCAATTAAATATATTACATTTATAGATTTACAGTTAACATATTGTTATATTATTTGTACTGCCAGAAATAACAGAATTAAAAGTTTGTGGTTTGTTTTAAACATAATTAAATGCAATGCATCTTCTTGAGCCACAATTCCACATCCCGGTATTGGTCAACCAGGTTAGACAGAATAGTGAATCTCTCTCAGCTGTAATGTACTGTACCAACCAAGCCTATAAAGTGCCCCATAAACCATGGCATGGAAAAGGCATGCATGGGATCCGTTATCTGGAAACGCATTATCCAAAAGACTCCTAATTACAGAAAGACTGTTTCCTATAGACTCCATTCTATAGAAATAATCCAAATTTTAAATTTTAGAATTTTCTTTAATACAACCTTGTATTGATCCAAACTGAGACATGATTCATATTTATTGGAAGCAAAACCAGCCTATTGGGTTTACATAATGTTACATTCATGATTTTCTTAAGGTCTGAAGATGCAAATTATGGAAAGATCTGTTAGCCGAATAACCCCAGGTCACATCCATTCTGGATAACAGGTCCCATACCTGTATCTTGGGAATGTTTTTGATAAAAAAAATTCTTCTGCAACTGCAGTCAGTTAAATTGTAATTTTCCAATTTGTGCCAGCCTGTTCTATTCAATGACCATACCTACAACCTGTCCCAATATCCTGCTGGACAGTCCCAATATTCAGTGCACAGCCCGCTGACATGGGGCTAGACATTTTGTCAATTTCCCAGCTGCCCCTGGTCATGTGACTTGTGCCTAGGGTTGCCACCTGGCCGGTATTTTACCGGCCTGGCCAGTATTTTTGATGGTTGATCCCAATGTTATTAATAGGAAAAAAAAGATAAATATATAGGATATATATATTTATAGGATAAATATATTTTTTTCAAGAAAAGGTGGCAACCCTACTTGTGGCAGCACCAGGAGGGAACTGCTTTCTGGCAGGCTGTTGTTTTTCCTTCTCAATGTAACTGAAGGAGTCACAGTGGGACATGGGTTTTTACTATCATGGGAAAACATGTTTTTTTCAAAACACATCAGTTAATAGTGCTGCTCCAGTTGAATTCTGCACTGAAATACATTTCTTAAAAGAGCAAACAGATTTTTTTATATTACATTTTGAAATCTGACATGGGGCTAGACATTTTGTCAATTTCCCAGCTACCCCTGGTCATGTGACTTGTGCCAGCACTTTAGGAGGGAACTGCTTTCTGGCAGGCTGTTGTTTTTCCTTCCCAATGTAACTGAAGGAGTCACAGTGGGACATGGGATTTTACTATTGAGTGCTGTTCTTAGATCTACCAGGCAGCTGTTATCTTGTGTTTGTTATTGAGCTGCTATCCGGTTACCTTCTCATTGATCTGTTGTTAGGCTGCTGGTGGTGGATGAAGGGAGGGGGTGATATAATTTCAACTTGCAGTACAGCAGTAAAGAGTGACTGAAGTTTATCCGATCACAAGTCACATGACTTGGGGCAGCTGGGAAATCGGGGGAAATATGTCTAGCCCCATGTCAGATTTCAAAATTAAATGTAAAAAAATCTGTTTGCTCTTTTGAGAAATGGATTTCAGTGCAGAATTCTTCTGGAGCAGCACTATTAACTGATGCGTTTTGAATAAAAAAAAAATTCCCATGACAGTATCCCTTAGATTTCTGCATTGAATTTTCAGGCATGTCTGGAGTTAATGGCATTTTCAGTCATCTTACTGGCATGTCTGGAGTTAATATGCTGATTATCCATTTCAGTAGTATTTATACTGGGACATTTGGGATTAATATGCCCATCATTTTTTGTTTAGTGATTAAACTGGCACATCTGGGGTGTATCTTAGTTAAATGGGTGTGGCATTTAGTGGACATGGTTCGTTTTTTTTGTCCCTCTTTCTCCAATAAATATTCATGCAAACCTCAGTTGCCCTTTACCATGGAATCACCAAAATACAAACACGTTCTTCTTTGACTTAATCCTGGGTGTGTGCTCCATGAATACAGTTCTGATCATTTCCCAGGAAAACTGGTTGATTGGGTATTTGAGAAAAGATTGAAAGCCATGGGATGAAGCCAGGACAGAGCGACATCTACAGTAATGATGGGGACCTCCTGTATATTCTGGGACCTATAGTGGTGCTACAGTGATAACTGCTAGGAAGTCTAATCCATAATGCTTACATATCATTTTAAGTGATTGAGGCCAAAGGGATATTGATTCACTAAGATCCTTTCTACCAGTTACAAAGAAATAGAACCAATTCTATACAAATCTCAGCCTCTCTAATTTCCTCTCCTTCCCTCTCCACACATGAAG
>CM044437.1:14912628-14926360 GCA_024363595.1 Xenopus borealis | reverse complement strand
CTACGCAACAAGTTGGCGCTATAGAAATACATGTTAATAATAATAATAATAATTATAAAGGACGGAAGAAGCAAAGGAACAGGGGATGTAACAGAAAAGGAACACAACAATGCTGTTGATTTATTTAGGGTGGCATATATATATATATATATATATGTAATAGTTACTGATGAAATCTGGATCTCTGCATTATGGCTCTAAACAACACAAGAAAAACACATTGAATGAAGGATGGCAACCTTCCTATAATAACATTAGCTATCTACACACCAAACAACTGATGAAGCAAACAAAGCAAATCAATATTTCTTGCTGATAGCTGTTTATGTGTGGGGAACCCGCAGACCTGCATCCGTTATATTTTTACATAAAAAGTAATGGGAAAAAACTATATCTGCCACATGGAACAAATGTTGACTTCTAAATAAGCATGTGTCTACCCTTAAGCCAAGCTGCTTTAAAGTGACATGGAAATCAAGCAAAAGCATCCTCAAAATCCGCTGCACCCTTCACATTAAATGTGCAAAATGGATCTTCATCTCAGATCTATAATGAGGTCCTTGGGTCCAACCAGTGGTGGAACTACTGAGGGTACGGGTGGGGGGTGCAACTACACCAGGGCCTGCACCTGTGCGAATATACCATGAAAATTACTTTTGGTGCAGGCCGTGCATCCAGGACCCTCAGGGGTGTTACGTTACTTAGTCCAACATCACCAGGCCCAGATTTGTGGCAACGCCACCAAGACCCGGGCCTAGGGTGGGAGGATTTTATGGGGCGGCATGCTGCCCAACAACACCCACATTTGTTCACAAACTGGGGATGTGCAGGAGATAAAATAATTTTTTAAATTTCCCCTGTGCCAATCCCCATTGCTCCGGTCCTGATGATGAAAAATTGCGCAAATAAAAGGGAGGGCCACGGGGCAACGAATTTCAGTGGGCCTAGGGGCGCCCGCTATGTAAAACCAGCCCTGAACATCACTAAACTCTGATTTAAAAGTTCAATTGTGTTAGTAAACGTTGTGCATTCCGTTGTAGTTTCCCTGCACAAGGGTCCATAATATTTTATTATTGGTAGATTAAACAGATATGCCCTTTTGAAAATGGCCCTCTGATCCTATCTTCATTCTATAACTGCTGTTTGTTACCAGAAAACAAGAAGCCGTGTGCAAATTAATAGAGCTATGCCACTAAATAACGATTTATGATGATGGTTGTGAACACATTCTAATGTCTTGCTTTCTTATTCCTTTATATTATATTGCCATCTATAGTCTCTTACAGATACTGCATAGTGAATTTGTTAATTTCTTCAATGAACAGTGGACAGTAATGTGTCTCCTACCTCTTCTTTCTTTCCCACACTCCCAAGCTCACTGCTCATAACTAATATATATCTGTGTGCGTTCTATAACTACAAATCAAAGCCTCTATTTTATTCTTAGGACTGGGATTTACAACTGAACCCAGTGCAGCAGTTTTGCTTTTCCTGATATTCCAGAGCAAATGAAAATAAAGTCCTGCATCCCTCAGCTCAAGAACCTTTGATATCCTCCTTGTGCGATTCCGTTTGGTTGTGCGTCTTGGTGCATTGTGGTGAGTGACAGCACTGTAAGTGTAATTCTGCTCCTGAAATGGAAATATGCTGTTTTCTTTAGCTCAGCTTGGTCATCACTTTCAGCAGCATTTGGTTCTCATCTTTTAATCTCTTATTCTCGTCCTCAGCTTTCTGCATTTTCTAGGAAATAACACTCATTATTAGTGATCCAAGGTGCATGACAGGGGGTCAAGGAGTTCAAGAAGTGGATGCCAGTCCCTTTAATACTGTCATGGGAAAACGTGTTTTTTTCAGAACGCATCAGTTAATAGTGCTGCTCCAGTAGACTTCTGCACTGAAATCAATATCTCAAATAATAACAGATTTTTTTAGATTCAGTTTTGAAATCTGACATGGGGATACACATTTTGTCAATTTCCCAGCTGCCCCTGGTCATGTGACTTGTGCAAGCACTCTAGGAGGGAACTGCTTTCTGGCAGGCTGTTGTTTTTCCTTCTCAATGTAACTGAAGGAGTCACAGTGGGACAGGGTTTTTACTATTGAGTGCTGTTCTTAGATCTACCAGGCAGCCTTGTGTTAGGGAGCTGTTATCTTGTTACCTTCCCATTGTTCTGTTGTTAGGCTGCTGGGGGGGAAAAAGGAGGGGGTGATATCACTAAAAATTGCAGTACAGCAGTAAAGAGTGATTGAAGTTTATCCAGGGTGCCCAGGTCTTCCAGTATTTTGAGCAATTGTTATGAATAATATGTGTCAATTCCTCTATTTTCCTGGTTTCTTCTATTTTGGATACCCATTCTATATATGTAGGTGGTTTGGTATCCTTCCATTTCCCTGGTATAAGAGCTTTTGCTGCGTGCAGGAGATGAGGAATAAGTGGATTTAGAGATATATCTCTGTTACTATCTGTTATATTCAAAAGTATTAATGGATGGTTCTTTATTGGAATTTCCGTTCCCGTCACTTTTTTAATAGTACTTAATACTTCTTTCCAATAAGTTTCTAAACGGGGGCATGTTAGCCATATATGTGTGTGCGTACCTGTTTCTAAGTTACATCTCCAGCACCTGTCCAAAGTACCTGGAAACATTTTCTTTAATCGTACTGGTGTGTAGTGCCACCTAGTGGTAAGTTTATATATTGCTTCTGTGGTTTTAGCCGCTTTGGATGAGGCATGGATGTTTTTAAAGATTTTATACCAAGTTGTTTCTGGAAATTTTGTTTGTAATTCTTTTTCCCATCCCGCGCAGAATGACGGAAGTTCTGGCGGGTAGGCATTTCCGTACTTCTATCTTCTAGCGTTGGAGCGGGTGGAGGAGGGGCCATATCGCTAGTGCAGCGAGCGCTATTGCGCTCGCTGCACTAGAAGAGCGGAATTCGGCTCTTAATGTTACCAGAGGCGGCTTTTTGCCGCCCCTGGTAACAGGCCGCTCTGTGCCACCTGAGGCAAGGGTCTCACCTTGCCTCATGGCCGGAGCGGCCCTGAGTTTATCAGAGGCAAGCACAAGTCACATGACTTGGGGCAGCTGGGAAATTGACAATATGTCTAATCCTATGTCAGATTTCAAAATTAAATATAAAAAAATTGTGTTAGCTCTTTTGAGAAAGTGATTTCAATGCAGAATTCTGCTGGAGCAGCACTATTAACTGATGCATTCTTCTCTTAGCAAGTACACTATAAATATATTGTATGTTCCTTACTCTAGTCAGGGTCTTCACTTCCATCTGTAGAAGGGTCAGCACTGCTTCTTTGTCTTTTAGTTGCACGGTAATGTTGTGATTGTCCTGCCGTTTGCCCATCACTTCCTGTGGAGAGAAAATGAGTAATTCTGCTTTATTAAAATATTATGATATTCTGTCAGTCATCTGAGTTATTGTTCGGGATGCACTGTGTCCTAACAAAACTGCAGAAGATAGCCATTTACTTTTTTAAGATTAGTTATTTACTATTTTGGTCACCAACCCCCCCCCACCAGCCTGCTGTAAACTGCTTCCCTCTAGGCTGCTGTAAATGTGTTGCATTCAGCCTGTTGTAAACTGCTTACCTCAAGCTTGCTGTGAATTGCTTGAATTTAGCTTGCTGTAAACCGCTTCCCCCACCTGCTGTAAACTGCTTAACTCCCCAGTCTGCTGTAAACCGCTTCCACCACCTGCTGTAAACTGCTTCCACCACCTGCTGTACACTGCTTACCTCCTCAGTCTGCTGTAAACTGCTTCCCCCGCCTGCTGTAAACTGTTTCCACCACCTGCTGTAAACTGCTTACCTACCCAGTCTGCTGTAAACTGCTTCCACCACCTGCTGAAAAACTGCTTACCTCCCCAGTCTGCTGTAAACTGCTTCCACCACCTGCTGTAAACTGCTTACCTCCCCAGTCTGCTGTAAACTGCTTCTACCAACTTCTGTAAACTGCTTACCTCCCCAGTCTGCTGTAAAATGCTTCCACCACCTGCTGTAAACTGCTTCCCCCACCTGCTGTAAACTGCTTCCCCCGCCTGCTGTAAAATGCTTCCCCCATCTGCTGTAAACTGCAACCTCCACCCTTAAAGGAGAATTCAACCCTGCTGGTGCTAAAACACCTCCCCCCTCCAGTAGGCCCCACTCCCTCCTCCCCCCCAGCCTACCTCTCCCTTGTCCCACCCGTGCGCTATTGCCCCTAACGTGTAAATTACCCAAAAGCGCAGGTACCCTTCTGGAAGGTTTACCGGCGCCATGCACTGCAAACCCCATTGGGACAACGAAGAAGACGGTGCCGCAGAAGATGGCGCTCGTAAACCTTCCAGAAGGGGGCCTGCGCATTTGGGTAATTTACACGTTAGGGGCAATAGCCGGGGGGGAGGAGGGAGGGGGACTATGGGAGGGAGGGAGGGAGGGGTCTCAGCACCTCAGGGTTGAATTCTCCTTTAAGCAAACTGCTTGCCTTCAGCCTGCTTTAAACTTCTACCCCTCAGCCTGCTGATATAGAATAATATATATTGGCTTCTTCAAAATGGCACTGCTAATTTAGTGTTTACATCACAAAGGTGAAATACATTAATTGAATTAATTGTTAGTATTATGCCATAGCAGGAAAAATAAGGGGAAATCACCGCAATGATGAACAAAAACGAGCTTCTTCATAATGAAAGAATATTTAATTCTATGCAATTGTGCTATGTACATTGAAAGAGTTTTACAGTTATTTGTTTTGAGCCTTGAAACAATTTTGAATGTCCTCTCTCTTCTATAACACGCTAACACCCTGCCCCATCCAGTGATCAAACCACAACTTTCAATTCTTCTGGCCTTACCTTCTGAAGCTCCTCTGCCGAGGCCTTTCCTGTTTTCTGCCTGCCTTCTTGATAAAGAGTATCTGGACACATATGTGACCTGAAAGAGGAATGAGCTGCTCAATGACTTACATACAAGATGATTCAAATGTACTTTGCTTTTAGAAATTGTATCAGAAGCTCGCTAAAGTTGTTACCTAAAGTGCATTGTGTCTCCAAATGTGTGATCAGAACACACAAAAACATTTCAGTTTTTGGGTATTTGTCAGAGTACCAAACAATATGACTCTGAGTGACTATGTTATTGGCAAGACTCCCCAGTACCTTGAAGTACCCAAAGCTCACTAGTTTGCACATACACATCAAAGGAAAGCTAGGACATAAGTGTGATGTGTTAGGAAGGCTAAGCATCACTGATGAATTTCCTAGGAAGGTACTGTATTATGCATGAAATTGGAACTTTAAAGAACATTTTACATAGATATTGCACTATATTTATGTGGCATGGGTTCTGGGGTTATTATACATAAACCTTTAAAGGGCAAGGAAAGTGTAAAATAAAATAGGGCTAGAAATGCTGTATTTTGTATACTAAACATAAACATGAACTTACTGCACCACAAGCCTAATCAAACAAATGATTTATGCTTTCAAAGTTGGCCACAGGGGGCTGTCATCTTGTAACTTTGTTATACATCTTTGTCTGACACTGGCACTGCACATGCTCAGTGTGGTCTGTGCTGCTTAGGGATCGTCATAAATGATCAAAAAACAAAGCTGTTTGAGTTCTGCATGGCTGTAAGTAAGGCAGGGGCTCCCCCTGCTGTTCATAAGTATGAACAATTCCTATCCTCAGCACTAAATGAAGGGAGAATTTCATTGCATACAGTCAGGTTTCTTATAAAAATGGTACACATTGTTTAATTAAAGTATATTGGAGATAGATTTCTTTTTCATTAAAGAAAGTAAAAATGTGATTTTATTTCTTTGCCTTTCCTTGCCCTTTAACTGTATTTGTCCTGCCCTGTATCCAAGGATATAAGACATGGACATGGCACTTTACTGTGTACTTTAATATAAATTAAAGAAAGAATGGAGGGTTTGAGAGCAAAAACAATATTAAATCAGAAATTAAAATAAAAAAATTAGATCATAGAATTGTTTATAAAAAAATGCAGGGTTTCTAGTTGTCAGTATTTATTACATTTCAGCAGCAAGCACGGTGCTTTATAAATGCATACCTGTTTGGGTTAACTCCATGAGATTTCCTCAGTTCCTGTAATATATAAGGCACAATCAGAAAGACTGGAAGTCATTGGATATGCAGCATTTAATGGCATCACTATCAGCTTCTTGTCCCCACAAAAAGACAGATGTAAGAATGCCGTTTTTCAATGCGGCAATGTGGGACGGCGACCAAAAACGGACGTCCATGTCCAAATGGCAGCGACGTTTCGCAGATTTTCCGACATTTTGTAAATTTCTCGAGAAATTCAGCGAAGCGAAACGCCCCAGATTCGCCCATCACTAGTAAGGATGATTCTTCCTGTAGAATTGAGCACCTGTAATTAAAGGGCACCTATGGGGCTAAAAAAATTCCCTAAACCGAAGGTGCGGTTTGAGGTTCTAGTAGTTAGAACTTACTTACTCCCGGTGCGAGTAAGCGCCGGCGCAGTATGCACATGTGACGTCATGAGCATAAGTTGTATGAAAAGCTGCCACAATTTCAGGCAGCTTTTCATACTGCGCATGCGCCAGGGCTGTCATGGCGTTGCGAGTAAGCCAGTGCAGGCAGGGGGAATTTTTTTTTTAACTACTAGAACCCCAAATCGGAATGCGGGCTCTATCAGCCCACACCTTCGGTTTGGGGAATTTTTTTAGCCCCATAGGTGCCCTTTAAGTCTAATGCATAATTGGAGAGTGAAGGTGGGCAAGATCTGTTCATTTAGGTCCATTACACACGGGCGTTTGGTCTGGACACACTTCATTCTTTTCAATGAGGTTGTACCATCGCAGACGCAGCGTCTGAACCTGCATTCGGCGCTTACACGTGTCTCGTGGGTACAACCCAATTGAAAAGAATGAAGTGCATTTAGACCTGCTCTCCCCAAATGGAACGCAGGGGAGCGCAGGTCACAAACGCCCGTGTGTAAGGGCCCTTAGAAAGGGTATCTCACCCACAAGCTGGGAGAAATTAGGCTGATCCAATTATAGGTCCAGGGGCCAACAATTGGATCATACAGGAGGCCTACAGAGACCCGTCTGATGAGGAGTCCATCAACACTCCAATGCAGCCCTTGTCTCGAAGAACTTTCAAACCTGCCTGATTTTTATCTGGACAAATGTCAGCCAGATATTCATTTGGGCAGGACCTTCAGGTTGAGGGGATCTAAACTGAAGATAAGTTAGGGTGGGATCTCTAAACCTTCTATTTCTTTCTGCATAGATTGTCCACTCCCCCGAGCTGATGGCCTGGGGCTAGAGCACCTGGGCCACTGTTCTACATTGGTGAGTATTTCACAGAAGCACATGTATTTATGCTTTTGTTTGTATGTGAGGTTGTTAGTGAGGTTGTGAGATCTATAATGCCTGTCTGGGCTAGAAATTAAAAAAAATGCCCATCTTGAAGTTCCATTAAGGTTATATTTTGTAAGGCTCTGATGGGATCTTAATAAGAAACTGCCTGGTTCTTGTTTCTCTGCTTTAGCTACTGGGCCCGGAGAGTGTCCAGCAAGTTCCTACCACTTCTGATCTTTTCACCAGATTTTCCCTTCACATCCCAGCAGCCTTACAGGTGATCTAGTCAAGTCAATAAGACCCTTCTATGCTTAATTTAGTCCCTTAGATTATACATTTGTTATAGCACTGTGGCTTGCACCAAGCTCTTGTTCCTCTTGCTTTTTTTAGGCCAGTTTAAGTGGACACCCCCCGGTAGGGTTGCCACCTTGTCGGTATTTTACCGGCCTGGCGAGTATTTTTGATGGTTGATCCCAATGTTATTAATAGAAAAATATATATATAAAATATATAGGAAGGCCGTTTTTTTTTTTTGAAGAAAAGGTGGCAACCCTACCCCCCTGTCCCACCCTTCTGGGACCTCAGAAATGCATGCATCTGAAGAGAAGCGTAATGTCACACTCCAGCCAGTACAAGGGATGTCTATTAAAGGACACAATGTAAAACATTCAGTCACTATTCTCTTACCTGATTAGGGACTTCCGTGTTTTGATCTCTGGGTCCATCCTGGCCATCCACTTGATCCTGACTCTCATCAATGTCCTTAGTGAGACAAAGTCATTGTAATTATTAACCCCTAAGAGAAAACAGTGTGAATTCAGCAGAATAAATACCTCACAACCCCTGGTGTGAGTCTGCGACCATTGTGTGTACTGCTGCAAAACGCTCACTATGTCATGTGTGCATTGTCATGAATTACACACTAGTTGTGGGGATGGCTTGCAATACATATGACTAAACCATATAGTGTTTTTATTTTCCATATTCTATTGTATTTATAGGTTGATCAGTGGTACGTGACCTCATACAGGCCGCCATCAGAAATCACGCAGACCCAAAAAGCATTGTCCATTTCTAGCCTTTACTACTATTCAAATGTCTATGGAAGTATATAAATCCTCAAGAACAAACTTAAAGGGGTTTAGGTGGGTACTTTGTCTGGGTCAAGGCAAAGTGGTTACAAGGACTGATCCATATCCATATATACAGTACACAAAAAGGTTGGACAAAACTGGAAAGGGTTTGTTGGCTCAAGACATGATCTAGTGTAATGTGGCATGGCTGACCAGATTTTGGGTATGGCCTATTTTTTTAAAATCTGGTCCCCTATTCTACTTAGTTGGCAGGGCACACTTGTGGGATACTTCCAGTTTAAAGGTGAAGTATTCCAGGACCATCACCTCCTGTCCTACTACCCAGAGCCACAGTTGGTACTCACCACACAGAAAACAATTGGAAAATTGGACCAGTAGGTTTTATTTATGGCACACATCAGAGGCTTTTCAATCAGGCACACACTCCAGCATTTATTTCTTCAGACACATTGAACACCCATTTTCTAATGAACCAGTTTCTCTTGAAATACACACACCTACCTTAGGACTTTGGATCCCACGTAACCGCCTAGTGGTCCAGTATAGCTCCACCCGTATCCCCTCACTCTCCAATAGTGGCCCGATACCATCAGGGTGATACCCCTCCAATTTTCCAGGTTAGGCCTTTTTCTCCAAAGCGTGTCCTGAAGCCTTGGTGTCCTTCCTACTTAGTCCTAAACTATCACTGGTTCCCTCACTTACTGAGTGCCTGTAGGAACTAATTACACTTTCTCCTTGATGGGGCCACAGCTGGCCTTACTAAATATCCTTACTCTCTCGTGCACCTAGTGCTCGCTTACTTAGAATCTTTCCTGCTCTAACTTCTCCTATCTGCCGTTGTGGGTCTCACTTAGCAAGCCAGGTGATGTTGCTTCGGCCACGCACTACCATCAAGACAACTCACATGGGTGGTACAACTCCTTTTATAGATTTTTTATTAGTTACTATAGGCAAGAACTCACTTCTATTTGAGTTATGTTGGCCACTCCTGTTGGTCTCCGCTTCTCTCTCAATTTCCTTTTCTCAATTTGGGTAAGGTGTTTCTTTTGCCCAGATCCTTTCTTCTCTTTATTTTTCATAGCAGTGGAATTCTCTACAGTCACATAAGTTTGAGTTGTGCTTTCTACAGGTCTTCTTCCTTCTGCTTCCGTAGCTTTCTCCTTGGTGACATGCAAGTTCTGCGGTTCTGCCTGTTGATCCCTGGCTTGATGGGGACAACTGGCATCTATGGACACATTGCCCACAAGGCTGGAGGAAGAAGAACGTAGCCTCATTCTCTCCCTCCGGGCTTTCCACTCTTCCATAAAGGGTGCCTGTTCTGAGCTGCTGTACTTTCCATCTCTGGACATATTTGGGTTGTAGAATGCAGAAAAAGATTCCCAAAAAGAAAGATATCTTGATCTATGATGTATAGTGTGTGTAGCGTTTCACCTGTTAAACCATCCCTTTCTAGAAATATGTAAAATGAAATTAAAGAAGGACAATTAAAGTGCACCAATCATAACTAAAATAATTTACTAAGTAAATACACAATGTGAAAGTTCAAGAAATCAGATTTTTTAAACAGAATTGTTTGTATAATGTAAATCATCAGCTCACTATGCCTTCTGCAAAATCTCCCCTATCTCCACTGCAGTTCTAGCTGAGGCAGGCATCTTGGATTTCACTGACTCCTCCTACCTATATCTTCACAGCCAACTGCAGCTCTGAAATCTCGCACATGCTCAGTTGAAATTCCTTGCTTGCCTAAAAAAACCTTCTAAGCTATTTTGAAATCTGCCAAACTTCTGTGTTAGTGCTGCCACCTTGTGGAAGTTGGTGTGTGCCCTTCATTTGCATAATGACATCACCAGCAGGGGATTAGACAGGGAAATCTCGTGATTAGAGTTTACTAAAGCTAGGCATTCTGGGTAAAATACTCAGGACTTTGCATTTTATGGTCACTGTATGGATTCCCTCAGTGAAAGAAGTAAGGGATTTTTTTTTTTTTAAACCTGCAGTTTTTTAAAAAACAAAACAAAAAACTATATATGTAGTTTGATTAAACGTGTTTAGTTTGTACTGTCAGATTATTATGTGTTTGATTTTGGCTGTGATTGGTGCCCTTTAAGTGTAAAGTTTTGCAACAACAATGCAAATGTGAACTCAGTAGTTTAATCACATGGATGTAATGGACGGTGATGCCTATGAATCAATTCCATTAATCTAGATGTTGCAAATATTGTTTTGGTACAGTGGTTCCCAAACCATGGGGTTTCCCCTCCTAGGAGGGCCATCCTACATCCTTGGTTGAGGGATCTAAACTGAAGATAAATTAGGGCGAGATCTGACAATGATGACCATCGGGTCTAGAAATGAAAAGTCCAGCTTGAAGGAGACAAGTAGACTCCTGGTTACTGTCTCCCTGCCTTAAAGGACAAGGAAAGTGTAAAATACAATAAGGCTAGAAATGCTGTATTTTGTATACTAAACATAAACATGAACTTACTGCACCACAAGCCTAATCAAACAAATGATTTATGCTTTCAAAGTTGGCCACAGGGGGCTGTCATCTTGTAACTTTGTTATACATACATGTTAATAATAATAATAATAATATACATCTTTGTCTGACACTGGCACTGCACATGCTCAGTGTGGTCTGTGCTGCTTAGGGATCGTCATAAATGATCAAAAAACAAAGCTGTTTGAGTTCTGCATGGCTGTAAGTAAGGCAGGGGCTCCCCCTGCTGTTCATAAGTATGAACAATTCCTATCCTCAGCAGTAAATGAAGGGAGAATTTCATTGCATACAGTCAGGTTTCTTATAAAAATGGTACACATTTTTTAATTAAAGTATATTGGAGATAGATTTCTTTTTCATTAAAGAAAGTAAAAATGTGATTGTATTTCTTTGCCTTTCCTTGCCCTTTAACTACTGGTCCAGGAGAGCAGCCAGCAAGGTCCTACTGATTCAAATTTTTTCACTTGACTTTCCATACACCCGAGCAACCTTATTGGTGATCTAGGGTAAGTCAAGCAGAGCCTGCTATGAATAATTTAAACCTTTGAATGACCCCTTATGTCTTTGAATAAATATTTCCCCCAGTTCACCAGAGATACAATGCAGCTTTACCTGCTTCCCCCCAGCTGCATTATACTGTACATTCCTCCATTGTGCTGGGAAATCTCTGCCACTATTGCTCTCTACTGGAAATGATCATGTTTTTCCATCACAGTCGCCTGCCCCGAGCACTAATGCCCTTTGAGGGGGGACGTCTTTGTGAAACCATTACAAATATTTATAATGTGCATATGGTGTACACATACAGTTGTGACAGATGAAGGCTCACAGGTCATATACGTAATGTAAGCCACAAAAAGACTCATTCAGGCTTAAATAGCAGTATTTCAACTGCATGGCATTTTACAGGACACTGACATTAAAGATTAAAGAGAAATTGCTCTTAAATAACAAGGAAAGTGTAAAATAGAATAGGGCTAGAAATGCTGTATTTTATATACTAAACATAAACATGAACTTACTGCACCACAAGCCTAATCAAACAAATGATTTATGCTTTCAAAGTTGGCCACAGGGGGCTGTCATCTTGTAACTTTGTTATACATCTTTGTCTGACACTGGCACTGCACATGCTCAGTGTGGTCTGTGCTGCTTAGGGATAGTCATAAATGATCAAAAAACAAAGCTGTTTGAGTTCTGCATGGCTGTAAGTAAGGCAGGGGCTCCCCCTGCTGTTCATATGTATGAACAATTCCTATCCTCAGCAGTAAATGAAGGGAGAATTTCACTGCATACAGTCAGGTTTCTTATAAAAACGGTACACATTTTTTAATTAAAGTATATTGGAGATAGTTTTCTTTTTCATTAAAGAAAGTAAAAATGTGATTTTATTTCTTTGCCTTTCCTTGCCCTTTAAATGTGTATTTTGATTTTAGAATGGCAGTCATGCTGGCACTGCAGGCATCATTTGAAAATGCTCAGAGAAGAATTTTCTGACCCACAATTGTGCCATCAGATGAACACAATTATTAGTGTGTATATGAAAAAATGTTAGGACCCCTCCCACTTCCAGTGAATCTAAGGGTGCTGGCACACGCTGCTATTTGGGAAGATTAGTCGCCCAGTGACAAATTGCATCTTCTTCAGGTGACTAATCTCCCAGAACTACCTTCCTGCTGGCTAGAATGTAAATCGCGGGTGGGATGGCACTCGGAACGATTCGGATTGCGAAGTCACCCGAAGTTTCCTTGTAAGGCAACTTCGGACGACTTCGGAAAAGCACCCTGCACTCTAGGCACAGGACCTTCTGTGCCTATATAGAAAATATTCCACTGGTTGACCACAATAAAGCCTTGTAATTACGACCTTGCATCTATTTGTGCTACACTGTTTTCCAATCCAGCGCTAGGTACAGAGCGTACCCAAACGCTGGGCACAAATGCTTTTATACAGAGCAATACACTGTTGCACCTCTCAGTGCTCCTGCACTTGCATTCAGGGTCTCTCTCCTGTGTGCCATTAGCCTTAATGTGGCCGATAAAAGCTGCTAGCAGACTGAGTCAGCAGTTTATAGGCCGTGTATGGGGCCCTCCAATGGGGTTCCCTGATCGATATCTGGCCGAATGTCGGGCAGTGCTAAAATTCCCGTTGGACTGGGCTCAGCATTGCTCCCACTCCCGGGCAGTAGCTGCATACCTGCTATTTTTTAAAGATAACAAAATTTTTTTTTTTTATTTCAAGCCAGCTATCTAGCAGCAGGTGTCAGTGGCCATTCATGGTCTTGGTGCAGTCTGCACCACAGTTTAAAAAAAAAGAAAAGCTGGCCATTGTTTAAATTCGCTAGCGCAGACCATGCCCCCAAAAAAGTTGCAAACTAGAAGGAGGCCTGTGGCCTAGGGGCCTCATATGTCCTTAATCCACCACTTCTCCTACCCCTAGTCTGATCCCCTCTCTGCTTTCTGCCAAGCACCCGCTTGCGAGAACGTCTATTCGTCATGCGTGCGCGCGTCTATGCAAGCACCCAGTCTGCACCGTGACCGGCCGGGTTGCCTAGGGCGCCTGGCCCTGGTCTGACCACATCTGTTTGTTGATGTGGCCCCTTGACCCAACCGCCCCTATTGATCCTTGACTGGATCAACCCAATATTGCCTACCTTAAGGTGGGCATATGAAGGAGAGATCTGCTTGTTTGGTGAAATCCATGTGTATGGCCAGCCTAAGAGACAAAAGCAGGCAAAGCAAATAGTGTAATGATGCACAGCTAAAGTGACAGTAAAGACTGTGGCAGCCAGAGA
>CM044437.1:14872466-14889510 GCA_024363595.1 Xenopus borealis | reverse complement strand
TTAATGAAATTGTGTTTCAGGTCATGACTCCTCATGTGCCCTCTGTATACCTGGGCCACCCCTGCTGCCGCTCAGTTGGCTGCTTTAATTGTTACCCCTATTAAAAGGGTTGTTCACCTTTGTGTTAACTGTTAGTATGATGTAGAGTGATATTTTCAGACAATTTGCAATTGGTTTTCATTTTTATTATTGTGGTTTAGAGTTTATTTTAGCTTTTTTTCCAACAGCTCTCCAGTTTGTTATTCCAGCAATCATGGCCAATGAGCCTGTACAGACAAATTTACTTTTCTTAATCACATCAAGGCACTCTCAGTTTTGCATCCAATGAAGCATGTTGCCCTTGCATCCATAAATGATCCCTAGTATCCCAAACAAGTGACTCTTGGAAAACTCCAGCTGCCCTTATCCACTGTTGGGACTAATATTAGTAACAAGTGGTGTGGGAAAAGAGAAGTAGGCCATTTCGTGCTGAGCGCTGGGAGTGGGACAGTGAACACAGAGGCAAATGGAAAAAAATCAGTGGGGGTGGGAGAGAGACAGGGACTTGTTGAATGTAGAGCACTCATGAAATATTGCAAACAACTCCCAGAGAAGCTGCAGCATCCAAAGGGAGAGATTTCACCCTGAAACCCAGACGCACTCAGTGGAACATTACAGGCACCAAACGAGTTGACAAATACACACCACAATATATCGTAGGCATACTAAAGTAAATTGTGTGCGTTTGTGTTAGTGCTATATAAATAAAGTATAAAAATGCCTACAATGCAGGCAGCTCTGTCTATGAGTTTTGCATTTGTAATATTCACATTGTTTCTCTACAAATTCCCAGAAAAAGGCTGTGGATTTATGATACGGTGGCCCGATTTTCATCTGCCGAAGCACAATGTTGGCCGGTGTATGCAGCTGTTAGACCTGCAGACCAAGTGGTAAACTAGCATACAAATTTGGGCCAAAAGGTTTCTGAGAATAGAGCCAAGACACTTTATAAAGTCATAATGACCTCCTCCCATTACGTTCTGGAAGTATCACTTTCATTTGTGTGAATTATAGATAAAATAGAAATGCTAATGCAGGCTTGGAATAGTTCTTACCCTGTACAGAATGCAATCAAAATTAAAAGATTAAATTGGCATACGGAAGCTGAATTTTTTTCAAGGTGGTCGTTAATTAAATATTTTCAACACAGATTACTTCATGCTATTTCAGGTCCAGTTCCATGAATAATACCCCATAACAACATGCAGGATATATGTAGTGCTTGTTTCCGATATATTACTCCCAGGGTTGCCACCTGTCCAGTATTTTACTGGCCTGGCCGGTAAAAATGATGCTTGATATCAATGTTATTAATAGGAAAAACAAGCAAGAATATAGGAAGGCCAGTATTTTTTTCCAGAAAAGGTGGCAACCCTAATTACTCCCAGTGTTTAACTGGGGGAGTTGGGGGACCCACCCCCATCTTCCCCCCATAACTGCTGCCACCAATCCCAGTGATTACTGCTGCTGATTATTCCCCATAATACAATGCAGCCCTCCTTCACACTCCACCGCAGCATTGCCTGGGGTTTCTCCCAGTGTCTTGGCAACCCATTCTGACCCTAAATACCCAAGAACACATGGCAAGAAATAGATTTCATAAATCCCAAAACACATCGCCAGAGTAATACTGCCCGATTTCCATATATAATACTCCCAACGCATGATATTATAAATACAGAGTCAGTTTCATGTATAAAATCTTCAGAACACAGGACAAGATCAATGCAGTGCCAACTTCATGTATAATACCTCCAGCCAGAGGCTGTGCAGTGAAAGATTTAGAGCATTTTGCATACTGAACAATCCCAGCACCACCACAAAAATACACGGATTACACCTGGTGCACGTAGGGTTGCCATATTTTCCTGAAAAAAATACCGGCCTTCCTATATATTCATTTTTTTCCCCTATCTATAACATTGGGATCAACCATCAAAAAAATACCGGCCAGGCCAGTAAAATACCGGTCAGGTGGCAACCCTAGGTGCACGACGACCTGCACACTGTGCACAAAGTTCACCACAGTGCATAACCCTGTCACAGTTGGAACCAGCCAGCCAGTGCTAAACTCTATATTCCAGTTACTGAAATATAGTAGCTATATGGGTAAAGTAGCTATCCATACCTCACAACATTCTGGATGTAAAAAGAGGGACAAAGTTTTTATGCCCACAGCACGTCAAAATTTTTGTGACCACGCCCATTTTGAGGCCGCACCCCCTAATTACCATATGTATTTTACTACATTCGATAGGTTATGAAAGTTTGAAAATATTTCTCTTTATCTAAACTGTTACAATTACTTATTTTCTTATCTCTAAAGTGTTACAAAGTATCTTATTTGCACCTATTAGCTGTTCTGGACTCTCTGCCAAAAGCCAATTAAGTTAACATCTTTGCTTCTTTTTCTGGCTCTTCAGTGCAGAGAAAAGAGGGACTTTCCAGTACAAATGAGGGACAACGGGTTGAGCTCTCAAAAGAGGGACTGTCCCTCCAAAAAAGGGACAGTTGGGAGGTATGGCTATACATCTATACCTATGTACCCGAATGTACAAAATGCAATGTAAATGTGGCCATAGACGCACAGATAATATTGTACAAAAGGACTTTTCGCACAATATTCGGTGCATGTATACCTGGCCATAGACTCTCATCTTTCCCCGATATGCCACTAACTGCAGGGCTATATCAGGGGTAATCCAAAAATTCTGCCCTATGGCCAAATGATCTGATTACGATGAGGGCAATGGTTCATGTGTACTATATATATATAGAAACAGATTACAGCACAAAACATGGGATGTCCTGGTCCTCGAGTAAATCTCCATAATATAATGTAAATACATTATGAAAATTGCACAGATAACACCTGTGAGCATTCACTGAATTTGTGTCAAGTTCCTCCTTTTTCAGGGCCCCCAAGATGGCAGGCATATGTAAACACAAATGTATAAACCATTCAGTCATTGTTTCATTAGTATCAAGGGCAGTAGGAAGAGAATTCACCAAATGTGACATTAGCGTTATAGTCTGTGTTCTCAGCAAAAACAACAGGGGTCACACATCAACTAGAAGCCACGTGCACACAAGCACTTGCTATAGTCACTATCTGCTGTTGCCATGTGAACAAATCCTCTTTGAACTTCCTGTTACTGCTTTACAGAACAGGAAGTAGGGTTGCCACCTTTTCCTGAAAAAATTACCGGCCTTCCTATATATTTATCTTTTTTTCCTATTAATAACATTGGGATCAACCATCAAAAATACCGGCCAGGCCGGTAAAATACCGGCCAGGTGGCAACCCTAACAGGAAGCAGCTCCTGAACTTTACCTCAGCTCTAAAAGGACAATACCTGTGCAAAACTAGACAACTGCCACTCATAGTAAAAGCAGAACATGTATTTTAGAAAATACAAAAAAAAACCCCTAAAACGTACATCTTCCAGTGAGCTACCTATGTCAAAGTTTTTCGGGTGTCCCTAGTACCTAGGGTTGCCCCCTTTTCTTGAAAAAAATACCAGCCTTCCTATATATTTATCTTTTTTTCCTATTAATTTAGGGCCAAGGGTCCACCGTGTCTAGGGTTGCCACCTTTTCTGGGAAGACATACCGGCCTTCCTATATATTTAGCTTGTTTCCCTATTTCTAACATTGGGATCAGCCATTAATTTTACCGGACAGGCCGGTAAAATACCGGCCAGGTGGCAACTCTAACCGTGTCCCATCGGCCCAGTTCGACACTGACTGCTGCACAAACATGAGTAAAATTATAAATAGCTTGCAAAGACAATGCTATGATTAGGGATGCAACGAATCCAGGATTCAGCCTTTTTCAGCAGGATTCGGCCGAATGCTTACACAAGGAAGTAAATATATATATATACAGTATATATATATATATATATATATATAACACACCTCTAACAGGAGTCACAGGGGACAAGATCCATGTTTTCAAAGTGAGTTTTTATTTGCAAGTCTGGAGTGACAGGAGGGAATCCCATCATTGGTAGGACACACGGCAA
Source organism: Xenopus borealis (assembly GCA_024363595.1). Lineage (NCBI taxonomy): Eukaryota > Metazoa > Chordata > Amphibia > Anura > Pipidae > Xenopus > Xenopus borealis. Next base: position 14,885,443 of record CM044437.1, on the reverse strand, counting down.
TGTGCAGGAAAGACGCAGACACAGAGGGAAGGCATGGCACATAATAACCACATTCCTGACACAGGTGGATAAGAGGTGAAAAATTGCCAGATAACACATAAGAACACAAATAAGTCATACAAGAGCAAAATACACACACACACACACACAAATTAGTGCCTTAAAAACAGTGCATTTATAAATTATATAAACAATATTAAAGCAAAAAAAAATAAAGGCAGAACCGCAGCTTTAACAAAACGCAGTGTTTGGCAAAACCATTTATAAATATAATATATTGCACAAAAATAATAAAATGTGAGTGAAAAGATAACACAGGAAGAAGAGGGAGATATGGTGCACGCCTGGAGGGGAAGACTTGGATGGAGTACAGTTTAGGAGTCGTAGGAGGAACAGGCAGTATATACGTGGATAAACTCAAGCTGATCTCAACTCTACAGACCCTGATATGCCTCATCTGGGTCCTTGCCAGGAAATGGACTGGATTCCAGTCTCCTACTATTTTTCCCCCTGTGCTACTTCCTGCCGCAGTGTAAAGAATTCCTTTCCTCTGTAAGGTCTGGGAACAAGGACGGAATTCTGCCATGTCATAAGAAAGGCCCTCTCTTGCCAACAATGCCTGCAAACCCTTGCACTTAATGACTGGGGACTTTAGTATTTTTATATAAGACCAGCGGTGCAGTCACCGCTCGCCAATCTGACAGTTAAAAATAATAACACACTTTGTCAAGATTTATTTAGACTAGTAAAAGGAACTCCACCCAAAAACTGTTTTGTTTTTTTTTGCACTGTACTTTTAAGGAACTTACTGGGCATACATTAATTAATAAGCGCCAGTTGTGTTACAGTTACACTGTAAATGCTAAAAGCAAAACTGTGTTTGTTTATCCCTTTCTGTTCACTGTGTCTGACTATCGAAACAATGTAGTCAGTACTCCTGCAGGTCTGTTAATCGGCTTTAGGAGACCAATGCAGAATTGCATAGAATGTAAACAATTGGATACAAGGGGTAATTTACAGGGCAAGGCAGGGTACAAAGTGCAAAAAATGTGAAAAACCGTGTGTGCAATTTCACACTTGGCACCCAGTCTGTCACTTCACTGAGTGTCAAATACAAGAGGTCCTCTGCACTCAACCCATTATCAATATATTTAAGACATTTTGTGACCAGCTCCTTGTTGTAGCTCCCACCCCTCCCAGCTATAGTCAGGTGATCCCATTGGTGTCTAATAAAAGGGCAACCACGTTGGGGTTTTTTTACTTTAAAAGCAGCAAGTAAGTTGCAGGTAAAACTTAGTTCCTTTTAAAATGTATAATGAAGCGATAGAATTCTTAATTAATTAGATGCAATTTGAGAGTAGGACTGGCCAGATATGAGATGACTTTGACATAGTTGGCCAGCTTAAATATATTTCAATATATGGACAAACAATCCCTGTTTGGTTTAAAGGGTAAGGCATTTTTTTGTAGCTGTATGCACAAAATGTCTTAATTATATTGATAATGGGTTGAGTGCAGAGAACCTCTTGTATTTGTCTATATGTATTTTGTGGTCACAGCCTTATAGCACTGCCCCTAATGTTTTTAAAAGATAGTGGTGAGCACAACTTTCCTTTGTTTGTTATACTTCTCTGAGTGTCTACAGGTCTGGAATGCAAAGACCCGCATTCCCCTCATACATAAATTGCTACCTGCGTTTAGTAGTGATGTGTTCATGAGGGACAGGTTGGGGGAGGCATATGGGCAGCATCTTTCCTTATTAGAGTTCACTAAACTGGCATGTTCTTCAGAAATTTGGTGGACACAGACCACAAACAGCCCTATACTTACCACCTATATGACCACAGGCTTTTAGACTGAGCACTAAGGGGTACAGTTTTGTAGTACTACGGAGCAGGGGGTTGCTTATAAAAAGTGGCCAGTACTAACCCCACATTTGAAAGGGGCCCCCTGCCTCTTCTCAAGCTACGTGCTACTTACTTGTGTTGGTCCAGGAATGCACCTTCAAGAAGAGGAAAGTGATTGACATTGGGCAATGTACAAACACAGGTTTGTAGCAAAAGGCAAGGGGCACCTGTCAAATACGGGATTAAAGCTGGGCACTTTTATATAGGGATACAATCCTGTTAAAGATAGAAGGTGTCACTATCCATAAGAAATTACAATCTACAAATAATTTAAATAACAATGAAAATGTTTCATTGATTTATACTGGAAAGCTGCATTTTCAGTTTTTGCATGCAGGACACCTTTAAGGAATCATTTGAGTAGGGCTGTAGTGGGTAAGGTGGAAAAGACACTGTTAAAACATCAACGTGATTTAGGTATCCCCTCTGGCTCACAGTTTCAAAGCTTATTTATAGGTATTCAAGAAGTGAAGGGTTTGTATCATGTGGCTTATTGGTAGTGATGGGCGAATCTGCGGCATTTTGCTTCGCCGAATTTTTCGTGAATTTCTATAGAAATTAGTGAAATGGAGAAAAATTTGTCAAATGCCGCCACGTCTCGTTTTGGATGCGGGCGTCCGTTTTTGGACACGGCCATCTGTTTTTGGACGCCGGTGCACATTGCCGGCATCGAAAAAACGGACACCCGCGTCCAAAACGAGTCGGCGAAATTCTACTGCCGTTTCACAAATTTATTTGCCTGCGGTGAATTGCGGTAATTTGCCGCGAATTTGCCCATCACTACTTATTGGTACTATTGTATACTTATTTGTAGCATTATTGTGCCAATCTCTCTTTTGTGATAACTCATTCTTACTGGCCCATCCATATGTTCTCAACAAACATGCTGCACCCACTTATAGGACAGTATCACATGGTATAGCTGTAATCAGTGTAAACAAAAATCTACAAATAAGCACCTCCTAAGGGTAATGACACACAGGCAGTTTGGGGTGATTGCCGCCCAGACGAACAGGCGATTAGTCACCAGGCGACTAAATCTCACACAGCTATCAGGATCTGCAAATTTTCCTATCCAAACACCATTTCTGTGCTCTGCAACATGTAGATTTTATGAACTTCACTGCACATCACACATATCTTGTTGCTGTTTCTAATGCCTGTTGTAATTGTGTAGGGCACATTTAAACACTCTGATTGTCTACCAAAGGGATCAAATGGCACCCACTTGAGCTGGCTGGACACAACTGAGCAGAGGAAAAAGTGTTAACAGTAGGCACTTACACCCTGGAAGTATTATATTTGGGACAAGCACAGGCAACCTGATCGGTGCAGCAACACATAACAGTCAATTGGCAACTGCTCTTCCCAAATCTAACAGAAATTGATTCCTGACTATATATATATATATATATATATATATATATATATACTGCACTGATGCTGTCACACAGGACTGGATAAGGTCAACTAACATTTCCCTGAGGAGAATGGATGTTCTGGTATAAGGGGACAATTAAGGGGAAATCATTTTTTTCCGCAAACAATAAATAAAATCTCTCTCCCATAGGAACAAACAGAAAACCAGTGCAGAAGGTGGGGATGGGAAAAAAAGTGACTAGAAGACATAACATGTCCTCTTTATGGTGTCTATAATGTGCTCAAATAATGGACAACATAGTGTGATACCTACCCCTACCCTGTAGCCTCTTTCAGCAAAGTTTGATCCGCTGCAAAACCTAATACACTGGGAAGGGGGAATGGGCGGGGGGGGGGAGTCATACAAATGTGTGCTTTTTCCAATGTTTTAATCCTGTTGATCAGACGGTGCTTGCCCCACACACAAATCAGTGTTTCTTCTGTGACTTTCTCTCACACATTGTGGGTGGAACACACTTGTTAGGACAGAACACATCAGCCACCCCTCACATCCGAGGTCCCTGTTGCTTGACATTGCGCCAAATAATCCAGCAGTCTTTCCCACAGCTCAAGCTGCACTCCCACAATTCCACTGGACCCAATGGGAATAAGGATGAAAGGCATCAAAAAGCGGTACTAGCATTGTTCTTTTCCAGAAAGTAATCTGTATCTGCGTTGCAGTGCATTTCCACTTGGGTTCTTTACTAGACATTAGGTAGATTTGTGTGGAACGCATTGTCATCCCAATATGGAGTCGGCCTCTTAAAATATGAAAAGGATTTTGGTTCTAGTCCAGTAAATGTAGTGTCTGCAGATGAATCCACAGTGTAAGGAACAAATAATATAATTTACAGGAAAATAGGTAGAATAGATGTAGTAAAGTTGCAAATGGTTCAAGACATAAGCTCCTTGTATCTTCAGATGGAGACACCATGGAAACACTTCCCAAGGGGGCTCCACTGCTCCCACACTGAGTAAATCAGCAAACTGGTGAAGATGAGTCAAGCAAGGAACACAAAAGCCAAGTTCTTATGCCCAGTGCTTTGTAAACTACAGATGAAACATCTTCTGTAGATGGTCCCATGCCTTCCTGTATGCGCCAACAAACCTCCGATGTGATTCCTGGACAAATTCAGGGGTGGCTGAGTGTAAATACATATATCCTCTATTCTCCCACATCCTCCAAAAATGCTATGTATGTCCGACTGGACGGTCCCAAGGCTGGTGACAGGTGGGAGAGAAAGTATCCCCAATGAAGCAGCTTTGCTATTTGGACAATTTACTGATGACTCGGATCAGCGCTCCATTCTCATCTTTTAGACGTTGGTTATCTGCCTTAAGGTTACCAAGAGCCTTTAGTGGGGAAAAATAGAAAATATTAAGAGCAGTGCTAATATCAGCCTAAAAGTGCCAACCAGTACCAGCTTACGCAAGCCACATGTCCACTCAGGTGCTGGGCTAAATCAGGCTGATCTGATAATTAAATATATATCTGATAGCTATCCTAAGGGCCTCCATACACGGGATAATAAACTGCCAAATAGGTCTGGAGGGGCAAACTAGACAACTACTATTGGCCAGCTTGGGTGGGTTTAAGATTTCCCTAGTCTCCATCTATTATTACATATAAATGAATAAGATATTGTTTTACCAAAAGTTCCATATTTCCTCACCTTCAACTCTTCCTGCAACTCAGACAGTCTGCGTTCCAAGATGACCTTTTCCTATCAAAATCAGAGCAGTGTAATTAGATCACAAATCAGTATCACATGGAAATATATTTAGGGAAACTAGGTTTTACTATGTGGACTGGAAAGTTTGCCCTTAAAAGGTAATGCCCCATATCATTAGCTCAATAACAGCTAGCCTGCTCACATGTACATGGAAATACACTTAGAAGAGCACTGTATTTCCAGCATGTAGCTTCAACCTGCTATAGTGTAGAATTATCAGTGGGTCACTTCTTAAGCTGGCCATAGAAGTGCAGAGTTTATCCTTATGTCCAACAGACAATCGTTAGTTGAAATCTCCTGACCTACAATTAACCATTCAGATTAAATAAAGTAGTAAAAAGAACATATCAGCAAGACAATACATGCAAAGATATTATCGTTAGCCAACAGAAATCTTCTAAACTGTCCGATCAACTAAATGGTATGAAAAATGTTAGGATGCCCTTTGTTTCAAACAACTTCATCTTTGCATCTACAGCCAGCTTAAGGTAAGACACGGATTGACAGTTTGATGACTTACCATAACTAAAGCTAGCCATAGACACAAAGATGAGGTTGTAAGAAACAAAGGTCAACCGGACATTTTTATACCATGGCGATCGGACAGGTTAGAAGATTTCTGTTGGCTAACGATATCTATGCATGTATTGATCTGATGATATCAATGGGTGACAGTGACTACTATTTGTCGGAAATAATTTTCGTACAATTGCTGTATTTGAATTAATGGTCAGAACGTTGTCTGATATGTTCTTCTCACTACTTCATTTAATCTGAATGGTTAGTTGTAGGTCGGGAGATTTCAATTAACAATCATCTGTTGGAAAAAAAGGATAAAATCTGCACGTCTATCGCCAGCCCTTTTCCAACAAAACTTGGAATGTTATGTTATACCTGTTCCCCAATAGGACATCTTCAGAGGGTGCTGGACATGCAAGAGTGTACAAATAAAAGAGGCAGAAAGCAAGAAGGAATAGCACTGGATGGGCTGTAAGGACATCAACCTAAAAAAAGCATTTAATTGGCTTGACTTGTTGGTAAAAAAAGGTGTTCTGCTGGTTTTGGCCAGCCAACAGTACTAATCATACTAAAACTAATGTAACTGTGTACAATATGATTTCCTTAAGGATATGGACCATTAAAGGGCAGTGCAGCTTCATGTTTATTGCTTTATCTCTCCCAAAATTCTGCTACGGTGCCACTACAGTTTATTTTTTAAAAAAAGCCAAAAGGGTGTGTGGTATAGCGCCACTTAGGAGCTTGGACAGCCCAGTGAAGGCGGCACTTACCACAACAACTTGGGTTTTCTTATAATCTCTACTATCTATGACATCACAGCTATGCAACAATTCTGCAGGAAAATCTAAGAGTAAAGAGTCCCTTTTTCTAATTATACAGCAGATGTACCTTCTTCTCTGTGTCAATCAGAAAGGATCTATCAACGCTTCTCTCCTGTCTCTGAAAAACAGAAATTAAAGCATTTGAGATATTTCTTATGCTTAGAGTGCAGGCTGACTCCAGATGACATTTTTCCATAACCTTCAATACATCATGACCCCAGGCGGTCATCATGAAAATGACCAGAAGTCTTACTTATGCTGACCCTTTAATTTTGCTTCCTCTAACGATAGTTTGGACTTGGCTATCCCACTCAATAGGTCTCTTACCCTGGCCTTTTCATAAACCAAGCTCCTAGCTGAAGAGCTTCTTGTCTGTTTATCCAACATTACTGATCTCACCTGTTGGGCTCTCTCAAGCTCAGCTTTGGTCTCGTTCACCAAGTTCTGGGTATTTAGCAGCTGGGAGCGTAGGCGTCCATTGTCCCTTATTTGTTCCTCATAAAGCTATGACAGCAAGACAAAGCAAGGAATGATAGAAGTTTCCACTTCCATTAGAACAAACTATTAGATTTTAGCAATGGCATCCAGGCAATCTCCAGCATCAGTTAAAGCACAGCTGAGAATTCTGATCATATGTCAAAGTATAGAGCAGAAGCTTTACTCCAAACATAGGAATCATCAGAACAGCATACCTCCCTCCCAACATTTTGGAAATAAAAAGAGGCACAATAAAGTTGCCACACTAAATTTTTGAGTCTAACTTTTCCCAAGGGACCTGTTATCTTATATTGTTACAATTACTTATTTGTTTATCTAGAAATTGTTACAAAGGTATCTTATCTTCTGCTGTGGCTGTTCTGGGCTCTCTGCCAAAAGTCAATTAAGTTACAAACTTTGTTTCTTTTTCTGGCTGTTCAGTGCAGAGAAAAATGGGGCTTTCCAGTACAAATGAGGGACTGCTGGTTGAGCTGTCAAAAGAAGGACTGTCCCTCTAAAAATGGGAAAGTTGGGAGGTATGGGACAGTGGGTGCCCCTAGAGGTGTGATCATTAGTGGGGGGGTTTTGCATGGCCATCCATGCCCACAACACTTTTGTTTTTCATTGGGGTCCCATTCTACTTGGGGGAACCCAGGTGAACAGTATGCTAATAATAAGGGCCCAATAGTGGGGAGATCACTGCTAACGTAGCAGTATGGGGCCCCACAATTACAGATGTTGGCCCTGACAATCATGTTCCTAACAGTGAGAAAATAGCAAAAACCTCCCTACACTTACTTTTTTAAAATCTCTTGTATCCCGATACTCAGAGGCTAGCGATGGCTCTCCGCGGATTGTGGTGTGTGTGTTCGACCGACTATCTGCCCTAAAAAAAAAAATTCATAAAATATTATTTTAATCTAAGAGGTAAACATGTACCAATCACACAATACATAATACCATAAAACCTCTCAATTCCAGCTTATGTTAGGTTAGCTTATGTTGTCTGCCCCAAAAACCCTGCAAAAAGAAGGCAACTCTATTCTTAAAGGACAAGTAAAGTGCAATTCACAGGAAGGTGCCAATGTGTTGGCCTAGGCTCTGCCCCATCCTAGACTTCAGACCTGACATGCTGCAGTAAAGCATATCAACGTTTCTTTGTGTTATATGATTTCCTGGCATGAACTTGATGTGCTCCTTTTTCAGCTACAATGTTCCATTTTTTTACCCCTGTATATCCAGGGACTGATTACGACACTGATGTTTACACCCACTCCCTCCTTCCTTTGCCAATCTGCACATCTATTATTCCTCCAGCACAAATGTCTCTATTCACATCCCACGCTGACATTTTAGGAGCTGCAGCATGATGAACTGCTATATGCATGTCACAGGCACAACACCTTTATGAACACAATAACCATTAGACAATCAAATATTCTTACCGGGAAACAAGTCCGTCTACCTGGGAGGGAAAAAAAACAAAAGGCATTGTGTCACGTAACTGAAACGGAAAGCAGAGCTTAAGAGCAGCACAAAGATGAATTCTATAGAAGATACATGTATAAATGTTCTATACCGTGACCGGACTGATTTGTGTTTGGTACACACAACCAGATGGCGGAACAAATATTATTGGCCAGGTTGCAAAATGGGATAGATTGGCCAATACAGAGTGACATCAGCAAGGGAGACATACATGATTTATTCACCTGGCACGAATTTGCAGCAAATTACCATGATTCACCACTGGCAAATTCGCAGAAAATTTTTCTGGCGTCCAAATAAAACACACACTGGTGTATGAAAATGGACATGGGTGCCAAATTTGAAGCCTGCGTCCATTTTTGCGCAGGCGAATTTTCGCCATTACACGAATTTCATGGGAAATTCACAAATTTTCCCGCGAAAAGTCGGAAATTCGCCCATCACTGTATATGAGTAATAAAGGTGCGAAATTTGCCATAGATATAGCTTTATACATACAATTCTATATTTTAGGTTACATATAGAGCAGAAAGGGCTAGGAAGACAAGTGTATACCTCTCCAATCACAGCTTTATGGACCAGCCATGTTTCCAGCCAGCGTATGACTGCACATGCCATGGTTACATTACTTACCAAGACAGTTGCTCAGCCAGGCAGCAAATGTAAAAATAAAACCAATATTACTCAAAATTAAAGTGACAGCTTGTATCCTTCCAGAGCAAGGCATTCATATAGGAAGTACTTTATAACTATATCTGCTAACTTCTGATGCTCAATCCCATGAACAAATCTACCAAACCAAAGCACCGCTTGTCTATGCCAAGGCACCTGAATTTCTGAGCTGTCGTCATTTCCCTCTTCATCTTCAGAGTCTTCTTCATCACTCTGTAAAAGCATAAGGATTACAATGAAGGCCAATATCAGCCCAGCAGGTTTTTTCCCCCCAAATATTGAAGCAGGCCTTTTCCTTACTCTTTTGTTATCCCTTTAGATCCCACCAGGGAGATATTCTACTTCCTCTATATATATTGCACATGGAGAGAAAACACCCATGTTCCATGTTCTCCACAGATTCATTAATTAGCTATAGGTAAACATAAAACCCCATGCTTTAGAGGGCATTCCATGCTTATAAATATAAAGTAGAATTTCTTACATCTCTAGTGGTCAGTGGAACACCAGTGGATCTCCGCTTCCCCCGTGGTCTTCTCCTGTCCTTCACCCCTGCTTTGTTTTTCCCACCTTTCTCATCACTCTCCTTCTCATCCTCCTGGGACTTTTGCATTTCTGTAGAGAAATGATTGTCACCAAATTCCTCCATAAACATAATCTCTAAAGAAATCCTTTCCATGCCTTTTCCTGGAGGCCTCACCTTTGCTTTCTAAGCTCTGGCCTCCTGTTCGTCTGTGGGATCCTGATGGGGTAGGTGCTGGATCTGGAGTAGTTAGCCCTAATAGGTCAGATTTTTGCAAACTGGCAATGCGAGCCCTCCAACTGACCTCCGTCTGTAATAACAAGACAGCAAGTTAATAAATTTTCTCCAAACTCTACAAAAGACCAATAAAATAATGAATTTGCCTGCAGCAGTATTGAATCAGGCAAGCCTTTGCCTTCAGAGCAGATAAAATCCTTATTGGAATACTGTGATACACGTTTTGACGGTGTGCTAGTTGGATTTTGGAGAGACAATGAGCCTCCGTGTTCTTGAAAGGTGAAGAAGGTGGCATTACTGTACTCTGCTTTTCCATATAGGCACAGGAAACTTTTAGATCTGGTCATTGGCCATGGATTTTGACTTGACTTCATCCTTCGACTCATGCAATGACCATTTAACAGACTATGCTGATGCATTTTCCTCTTGCATCTGACTGCATTTTTTAAATCTAGCTGCTACAGATAAGATCCCAAAGTAAAAATTAATCCATTCACCCCTTCTTCACTGGCTCCACGGCTGGTCCTGGCTTTTACTTGGCTCTCTCTGTTATTTTCCTCATCTTGGGCCTTGACTGGCTCTGGGGTTGTCTCAGCCTCTTTATTGTCCTGCTGACCTTTCATAACCTTCTCTGCCTCCTTCAGGTCAGTAAGAGTCACTCCCTGATGAAAAGCAAGGGAAAAGAAAAATGTAAGATATATATATATATATATATATATATAGTGAATAAAGCACCCCTTATTGTAGATCGGCCTCATGCTTTTATACAGATCATGGAACTCCGAGGTTACTTCTAATATCCTCATATTTTCCAGAAAGGGGTACTTTATTATAATACACAAGTTATGTGACAAAAATGTACTATATATAACTGATGACATCACTAAGGGGTTTATAAGGATATAATTTACAGGGCATTCATGGCTTTGTGTATATATATATATATATATATATATATATATATATATATATATATATATAATACACAAAAGCTGTGAATGTCTTGTAAAATATATCCTTATATGTTCTGATGTCATCAGTTATAATTGGTGAGTTCTGATGTAATTTCTGTCACATGACTCACTAAAACATGTATATTATAATAAATAAAGTAAGTTGGAAAATATGTGGATATTAGAAGTTACCTCGGAGTTACATGACCTGTATAAAAACACTTGGTTTTTATATGGTCATAAAACTCCTTGGTAGCTTATAATATCCTTATAATTTACAAGAGGGAGTACATTGTTCACTATCTTTATTATATACTGTATGAAACAAGAATAAAGCAGAACAAACAAGACACAACTATTGTAAGGCAACACACTGAGAGAGCAGAGTGCTGTGTTTATAGCAGCTCACCTGAGTGGACCTCCGAGACTGTCGTGCATGACGAGACCTTGCCTTACGTTGGGCCTCAGCCTCCTCATCCCGCACTGGTGTCAGATAGGACCTGTTAATAGAAGTAGCTGATTTAGGCAGCACCAAGTCATAATATACAAGTTCTGAAACCCTCCTGCAATGGTTAGGTTCTTCCCAGAAGTTATAATATGAGCATCTTTCTCTCTGCCACCATGCCAATCCTACCTGGCTCCTGCCCCTGCTGCACCATAAACTGCACTCTCCCAACCCCCAGTAAATTGAAAACTGTCTTCTTCCCCTGGTGCACCAATGTGTGGCCTTTCCCTCTGGTCCAGCAAAGACTCAGGCCCTCTGCTAAACAAGCACACTCCATCCCCTCCCATTTTGCACCAAAATGTGGTCTCTCCCACTGTTATACCACATGTTCCTCCTCTTCACCCTACAGAACGTCTCCCTCACCTGCGCCTCTCCTTTGTCTCAGTGTTGACCGCTCGCTCTGTATTAGTGGTAATAGCATTAGTAGTCTCTTTTCGTCTGGAATACAAAAGAAAATACATTCTTACCTAAATCAGCAATGAAAGAAATCTAAATGCTTATCCAGACTTTCATCTGCTGGCCTGTTTTAGTGTAGCCAGCTATGTGTTCAAGTTCAGCAGACATGGGGTAAAATCTTGCTCTCTTTTGTTACCTATCAGTCATAGTTCCACCCACAGTTGCAAGTTTTCATACCTTCCAAGTACATCAGGTGCAGAAATCAGGTTCTCTTCTTTGGGAGCTATCGGTGTTTTGTTTGGCACAGGAGTTTCTGGTTTTGGAGTCAAAGGCTCTCTCCTTGGGATGGAATTTTCAGTTTTAGCAGCAGGGCGTTCACCCCACTGCCTGCGCACAGAGCTTATTCCCTCCTCTCCATCGATACGCTGCCGTAAGTATGATCCCCGGCCCGTCACAGTATCTCTGCCAAATGATGCAAACAGATTTATTTTAATTTTATCCTCCTCCTTAAATGCTGGACAACTGCCATTTATTCATTTGTTCCCTAGTTCAGTCAGTTCAAAACTCACCTCGCATTCTCCTGGTTACTTAGCAGCTTCTGGTTTGGAGGTACACGAGCCAGACGAAGCTCAGAACCAGCCTTTTCCTATTAAATATGTCAATGTGTCAGTTTAAGATCCCTTCATTAGGTATAGGTAAGGCATTTCCAGACTGGAAATATTTAGATTCTGACTAATGCTAGGGACAGCTGTACACTACCATAGACCAGAGGTGTGAGCCACATTCAGTTGGACAAAGTATTTGGGAGCAACACAAGCAATAAAAGTTCCAGGGGATGCTAGATAAGGGCTGTGATTAGCTGCAACATCCAATGGGTTGGTGAACAACATGAAACACTGGTTGGGGATCACTGCAATAGGCAGTCTTTTCTCACTGTGCCCGAAGCTATGGGGATTGGTGCACAGGAGATTTTAAGAGCAAGCAAAACTCCTGCATGGCCCCAGTGCTTCAGAACAAATTCAGATGTGGTTGGGGCTAAGGGACTGCAAGATATTAACTGAAGCTGAAAATGAGGGGTATGGAGACAACAGGTAGGCCAGATGGGAGCACAGCATAACAATTCACAAAGAAAAATAAAGGAAGATAAAGTGTTGAGCGTGCACTCAGAAGTAGGGGATAGAGCTTCTGTGCAAGCACATACCCTCTCAGATAGCTGAGAACTGGAAGCAGACTTTGGCAACGCTGCCCTTCTTCCCTCCTCTGCAGTAGTTCCTGTACTCAGTGCGCCAGTGCTTCCAGTCTTCCTCAGAGAGGCTCGCCAGGAACC
>CM044437.1:14853401-14867232 GCA_024363595.1 Xenopus borealis | reverse complement strand
CGATCAGATATCTGTACATTAAATAACGGCAACAGAATGGCGATTACACAAACCTAAGGTTTTTTTTTTTACTGATCCAGGTATAAGTGAATACTAGACAGTAAATTATAACATATTGAACAGAATCCCCATCTTATTCACTTGATAAAGGGTATTGAACCCGAAACATATTGTGATTTCCACTGCCTGGAATAAAAAGTTGTTTGCAGTAATACTGCTGGCGTTCCTCTTCCTTCTACTACACTTGGATCCCCATCTTATCTTTGTATTCATTTGGGAGCTGCCATACTGACGCTCCATAGACTGTAACAGATGAATGCCTCTTCTTCATTAGAATGTGCTGCTACAGCAATAGCGGCTGCCCATATAAGAAACCAGTGCTGAGATATATGTATAAGAGCGTATGTTTTTGTATGAATAGAATTTCCCCACTCTTTTTGTATTTGTTATACAAGAATGTTTGTGTACCTGCAATATATGATGGAAAACAAATTGCAAGCTCTTCTAGGGAGGCACTCGTGGACAATTAAAGTAACCCTCCCTTTAAAGTGATCATGAATTTTACCATTCAAAGGGAGCAGAGGTTTGCAGGCCCTACACCCCCCCCCCCCCCCCTGGTGTCTGGAGCTGCATTTATGGTGTTCTGCATTACTGCAGGGGGCGCCACAACTATGAAGGTGCAGAAGAATATAGCTCCTACACTGAGAATGGGGGGGGCAGAAGGTGACTCAGAGGGGCTGCCCACTTGCACAACTGAGATGGAAGCAGACGTGTCAGAACAGACACTAATGATATGTTAAGAAAAGCCACACAGACAGGAATGATGTTAAGGGGGGGTCTCTAAGAAGAACTCACTGTGCAATACTGACGAAGCCGCAGGAAGCTGCCGCATGGAGAGGCGTCCATCCTTCATTATCTGGCTGGTTCACATTAGATCCATTCTCCACCAGAAACTGCACCATTTCCATATTCTCATCAATGCAGGCCTAGAGGAGGGAGGGACCAGCAGGAGAACAGTCATGGTGGAAGGAAGGTCACACCGTATCATTATGATGAATTCCTCATAAACTCAGAGGTCAGGTCTAGCGCTGATCAAAGGCCCTCATGTTTTATGATGGGAACATTATACTTTACAGACAAAACAAGACAAGAGACAAGTATGCAGACTGATGGAGGAAAACATTAGTGAGGAGCAGTTACTGTAGGAAATAGGTCACTACTACACTGGGGGTTGGGGTGGAAATTGCAGCACAATGGAATAAACTGGTTTTGGGTAACTGGCTGCGACGAGACTTCTGGGTAACTAGTTTGTCAGCACAGTGTATGGGGTACAGCAAAAAAGACAAGGCAGTGAGTGATACAGTAGAACTGAAAATGTAGAGAAAGGAAAGGAGTGGGAGGAGTGATTGATGAAGGGGTAGGGGAGAAAGTGTCAGGAACTGAATTTGGGACTGAAACTCCAGGAACCAACTGCAACTTGCTAGAGGAATACTTAAAGGACCAGTAACATCAAAAAATGAAATTGTTTTAAAGTAATGAAAATATAATGCAATGTTGCCCTGCACTGGTAAAACTGCTGTGTTTGCTTCATAAGTACTACTATTGTTTATATAAATAAGCTGTTGTGTAGTCATGGGGGCAGCCATTCAAAGGAGAAAAGGCTCAAGTTACACAGCAGATAGCAGATAAGCTCTGTAGAACATAATGTTATCTATTATCCATTACTTATCCTGTGCCATATAGCCGTTTTTTCAATTTCCGCCATTGCTACTTAGCAGCTTGTTTATATGAACTACAGTAGTGTGTCTGAAGCAAACAAATCACTTTTAACAGTGCAGAGCAACACTACATGATATTTACTTTACTTTAAAACACTTAAATTTTTTGGTGTTACTGTTCCTTTAAGTTTGAAGCTCGAAGAACAAGAGATAATCATACTAGAATAGATGGCTTTGAGAGGGCAGATCTTGGAGAGGAGGCAATTTGCAAAGAAATAGCTAGGCTTGGAATAGGAGCTCCAGTATCAGGAGACAGTTTGCTGGGGAATAGCTGGGGTTAGGAAGGGAGCTCCAGGATCAGGAGACAGTTTGCTACAGAATTGCTGGGCTTTGGAGCTCCAGGATCAGGAGACAGTTTGCTGGGGAAAAGCTGGGCTTAGGGAAGATGCTCAGGGTTCAGGAAACAGTTTGCTACATGATCTGCAGAAAGTTTGCTAGTAAATAGCCGGGCTTGGTTTAGGAGCTCCAAAATCAGGAGACAGTTTGCTAGGAAATAGCTGGGCTCGGGATGGGAGCCCCAGGATCAGAAGACAGTTTGCTACACAATAGCTTGGCTTGGGATGTGAGCCCTATGATCAGGAGACAGTTTGCTAGGCAATAGCTGGGTTTGGAAAGGGAGATCTAGGATTAGGAAACAGTGTGCGAGGAAATAGCTGGGCTTTGGATGGAAGCCCTAGGATCAGGAGACAGTTTGCTGGGCAATAGCTGGGCTTGGCTCAGGAGCTCCAAATTAGGAGACAGTTTGCTAAAAAATAGCTGGGCTTGGGATGGGATCTTCAGGATCAGGAGACAGTTTGCTGGGCAATAGCTGGGCTTGGGTCAGGAGCTCCAAAATCATGAGACAGTGGGATCGGGATTCAGGAGACAGCTTGCTACGGAATAGCTGGGCTTGGGACGAGGGATCTAGGATCAGGAGACAGTTTGCTGGCGAATAGCTGGGATTGGGTCAGAAGCTCCAAAATCAGGAAACAGTTTAATAGAGAATAGCTGGGTTTGGGAAGGAACCTCCAGGATCAGAAGAAAGTTTGCTAGGAAATAGCTAGGCTGGAGATGGGAGCTCTGGGATGAAGAGACAGTTTGTTAAGGATTTCAGTATTCTCTATCAGGGTATGCTTCCAAAGAAATAACCCCCACCTCAACACCATTACCATGGGTACCCCTATAAATGAACCCCAATACATTCCTTATACATTATAAGGCCATGCAATGCACAGATTTCACAATTCTTGGAGCTGGATGGATACAGATCCTCCACAAGATTCTCAAACTGCAACCTGGAATTGGGCACATGCCTGTTTTATTTTTAATTTGTTTGGGGGACTGTGGTGACCTTTTATACTGGAAAAGTACCCCCACACAAACTATTTAACCATGCACCCTCCTGCCCTCACTAAGCTAGCCCAGCATGGGGTGGTATGGGCAGTTATACTATGGGGTTAAAGGGGCTTTTGGGAGACCCTGGCCAGTGATTTGTAAATGACTGTAAGACTGGCATGAATGTGAGGCAAATGCCCAGCCTGTTGCTATAGATCTTCACTGTGCGGACTGTGAGGGGCTGATGGGAGCTGTAGTAGTAACCGCAGGTGGCACATCCCTGATTTACTCCTATAAGTTTGAAGGGAAACTTAAATGGGCTGATCGAGGCAAGGGGAGCTGGAGAAACCCTGTTACCTGGTGCAGCGCTGTCAGTCCATCCACATTGGTTCCATTGATTTGGGCCCCGGCAGCCAGCAATTGCCGAACTTCATCTCGGTCCCCTGCAGAACAAGCAGCCATAAACACAGCTCCCTGGGCGAAGCGGACCCGTGCGGGCCGGAGGGAGGCACCGGGACCCCCACATCTCTCTGTCTCTGATCCCATCCATCGGCTCAGCTGTTCCTTCCTCTTCACCTTTGCCGTGTCCGACCGGTACCGATCATCCGTCGCCATCTTTCGAGTCCTCCTGCCCGGACAGGAAGGGGGTTAGAAGCTGCGGTGAGGAAGGAGGGCACCGGGGAGAGGACAGGGGAGGAGGGTGATGGGGAGAGGCCCAGTAGGAGGAGAAGGGGGTGTGAGAATGTGTAGGGATTCAGGCAGTGACACTGGAGCGGGAGGGTGAGGACTAGGGGAAATGAGGTACAATCAGGGGTGCAGGAGTGGGGTTTGGGAGAAGGACCCTGGTTAAATTTCCAGAGGGAGGGAAGGGGAACAGAGAGGAGAAGGAGAGGCTGAAACTGCTACAGAAGTGCATGAGGCACACAATGTGACTGTCTAGGTAAGGAGATGGGACTGATCTGGGTGTTTTAAGATAAGGAGAGCAGATTGATTAGGGACTAACAGTCTCATTGGGGGGAGCAGAGCTGGGGATACAAGCTTTCCAGTGGAGCTGGAAGCTTACGCTCCTATTGTGCTATAAAGGATCTGTCAAAAAAAAAACTATCGAATTCCTTTTGGGGGACAGAGCTATGAAAGCTCCCCTCTCTGGCTGTCACCTCTCTTGGTGGAGCAGAGAACTCCACTGGGGCAGGGGTAAGAGCCACCTCCTTCCTACTGTACAACTTGTGCTTTTTTACCAAGAGAAGAGTTTAGAAAATGCCCTTGACTGGCTGTCACACTCCCCTGGTGGAGCAGAGCTGCCTCTACTGAGCAGTGTGTATTAGTGGGGCCCCTCACATTGCTGTGCAACATCAGCTCCCTGAGTGTGTGAAATCCCTTGACAGAAGAAGAGAGTTTACGGAAACCATTTTAGGACATCCTCAGGAGAAATCGCTCTCCGGTATGCACTCTCCTACGGCAGCGGAATGTAGCCGTGCCTGTCATTTTACTCACACATCCGAAAAGGCTGTATTCACACCTCCGTCCCGGCTACATATAATGTTCACATCTCACCCCTCGTGTCTCCTTTCTCGGTCCTCCTTCCTTCCCTTCCGTGCTCAGTTCACATGTCTCCTTCCTCCCCCCTCAGCTGTCAGCCCTCAGCCCGCACCTCTTGTACAATATAAATCTCCGCCTTCCACCCTCCTCCCTTCATTCTTCAGCCTTGCCATTTTATTTTCCAGCTTTCATCTGAGCTATATTTCTGTTTTCCGCCCTAATTTCTCATAGCTCGTGTACTTTGTATTCACCATATTTTATTGGTATCCATGGAAACGACATCTACTATTTTTGGTATTTTTTCAAATAAAGCAGTGTGAGCGTGTGTAAAATAGTGGCTGGTGCAGTTAGCTGAAGCAAATAACAATTACATAGCAAAATGGGAAAAATAAATAATTTAAGGGTAGTGACACAAGGGCAGATTTGGGGAGATTTAGTTGCCTGACGACTAATTGCCTGTTCTTCTGGGCGACAATCTCCCCCCGAACTGCCTTTGCGTAACGTGTCTTCCCTTTCGCTATAATGAAAAGTCGCGATTCGTTTTCTGAAGTCGCCCGAAGTTGCCTCGCGAGGAAACTTCAGAAAACTGTTCGCCCAGAAGAACAGGCGATTAGTCACCAGGCGACTAAATCTCCCCATGTGGTACTACTAGGGTTGCCACCCAGCCGGTGTTTTACCGGCCTAGCCGGGGCCAGTATTACCCCTATTATAGGCCCCTGGCCTGCCCCAACCCACTAAAAACTGACCTTTTTTTCCCCGGGACGGGTCGTGGCTCTGCCCCTTTGCATCATGACATGCCCCCTTGTACATCATGTCACGCCCCTTCATACCTCCCAACATTTTGGAAGTAAAAAGAGGGACAAAAATTTATTTTGCCCACAGCACGGCAAAATTTTTGTGTCCACGCCCATTTTTGTGGCCACACCCCCTAATTACCATGTTTATTTTACTAAATTTGACAGGTTATGAAAGTTTGAAAATATTTCTCCTTAACTAAACTGTTACAATTACTTATTTTCTTATCTCAAAAGTGTTACAAAGCATCTTATTTGTATTGTTAGCTGTTCTGGGCTCTCTGCCAAAAGCCAATTAAGTTAAAATCTTTGTTTCATTTTCTGGCTGTTCAGTGCAGAGGAAAGAGGGACTTTCCAGTACAAATGAGGGACAGCGGGTTGAGCTCTCAAAAGAGGGACTGTCCCTCCAAAAAAGGGACAGTTGGGAGGTATGCCCCTTTCTTCCCGCCCTCTCACCACTGCCAGTAAAAGGAAAATTCAAAGGTGGCAACCCTAGGCACTACCCTTAGTCGTATAGTGCAAATTAAAAAAAAAAAAAGTTAGGTATATAGTTAAATACAAACAAACATAATAACTACAGATAACTTACAGGTACAGAACTTAAGTCAGGGGTGTCCAACCTGCAGCCCGAGGGCCACGTGCGGCCCAGGATGGATATGAATGCGGCCCAGCTTGCAACAATTGGTTCCCGAGGAAATGTCATGTTGCAAAGGATATAGGAGGAGGGGGGACTCTGTCCATTGCCCAGTTAGTAATAATAATATGATAATAATAAGTCTATTTAATATCCAGGTATCCCATATTACAGATGTGAACTGAGTACTGGGAAAGAAGGAGGACAGAGAAAGGAGACACGAGGGAAGATATATAAATATAGTATGCAGCCAGGATGGAGGTGTGAATACAGGTTTTTCAGATGTGTGAGTAAAATAACAGGTACGGCTGCATTCCACTGCCATAGGAGAGTGCATACTGGAAAGAGATTTCTCCTGAGTCTTATATCAAAGTTAGGGTTGCCACCTGGCGGGTATTTTTCCAGCCTGGCCGGTAAAAATGGTGGCTGATCCCAATGTTATTAATAGGGAAAAAATCTAAATACATAGGCCAGTATTTTTTTTCCAGAAAAGGTGGCAACCCTAATTCACTATCTTTATTTCACACACACAGAGGCTAGCTTCCCAGTCTCCTCCCTCTATTTCCAAGGCTGCAACATTCCGACATCCTTCAAAAGCAATTAACTTTATAAAACTAAACACCGGACACTGGTAGGGTTGCCACCTGGCCGGTATTTTACCGGCCTGACCGGTATTTTTGCTGGTTGATCCCAATGTTAAGAATAGGAAAAAAAGTAAATATATAGGGAGGCCGGTATTTTTTTCCTAAAAAGGTGGCAACCCTAGACACTGGGCAGGTGGCAACCTTAGGTTATAATAAAACAGTAGCTTGTACTTGATTCCAACTAAGAAATAATTAATCCTTATTGGAAGCAAAACCAGCCTATTGGGTTTATTTCATGTTTATGTGATTTTCTAGTATACTTAAGGTATGAAGATCCATCTGGAAAACCCCAGGCCCCAAGCATTCTGGATAACAGGTCTCATACCTGTACAGTACAACACCCCTTTCCCACAGACTACCCAAATGCAGATAGGCAAGCAGAATTTTGAGTGATAAAGGGGCTGCAGATGAGCCCATGAATGGAGCTGCAGCCTCCATTCATCTGGAACAGATATATATCAGTGTTGTGGATAAAGGAGGCAGACTATAAGAGAGGGGCTTAGCAGGGAGACAGTAATATCTTTAATAAGACTCACATTTTGCCAAAGGAACAAGAATAATAAAGAAGATTCCCCAGGACGAGCGGGGGAGCTGCATGTAGAAGTACAAACAAACAGGGTCGGACTGGCCCTGTGGGAGACAGGGAAAAAACCTGGTAGGCCACAACCCTTGTGGGCCCCCGCCGGGCCAGACCCCCCCCCCCCATTTCAAAGTAAAATGTTTTCTTAAGAGCGGCGCCAGGCGCGCACGTGCATAGTCGCCTAGCAGTGACATCATCAGCACTTACGCACCCGGCATCCTAGGTAGGGGGGGTCTGGTTGGTCGGTGTGGGGGGCACTGATTGGTTGGCTGGGGGGCCCTGGACGGCAGTCCCGGTGGGCCTCAGGTCCCCCAGTCCGACCCTGCAAACAAAAGAATCAACATGATGCTATTATTTGTGGGTTTTTTTTTTATTTAGTTATTTAGCTTTTTATTCAGCAGCTTTCCAGCTTCCAATTTCAGCAGTTGCTAGGGTTCAATTACAAGGCATGTGTATATTTATTTGACAAATCTCTCAAACATTTATTAATAGTTCCAGAGGCTTCTTAGAGACAAATAGATGGATCAGCCCCAGGCTCTACCCATGACCCCACCATGGAATCCAAGGATAAATTACAGAGCAGTGAAGTCATTCATAGAATTTTTAAGTTTGATCATGAAAAGACAATAAAAGGGAAATATAGTTTGGCAGCAAGAGGTGGATGACTGTATCCCCAGAGGAATAACTGTGCAAATCACTGATCTCTTGCAGGTTCTGGTTCAGTATTGGGCTGTTGGCAAGAGCAGATGGGAGCAGGCCCGGACTGGCAATCTGTGGGTTCTGGCAAATGCCAGAGAGGCTGCTATAGGGTGCCATAGAAAGTCAGTATTTAGTGGGCTGGTGGGGGCTGTTTGGGCCTCTATGTGGGCTGATTGGGCCTCTGTGTACCTGAAATGCCAGGGCCTATTTTAATTCTCAGTCCGGACCTGGATGGGAGGGAATGGTGCCAAAATTTTAAGCAACAGTCAATGAATTCAGTCCTAATGTGACACTGTATGTGTGTGTTTTTTTCTTTTTTTACAGGGTTGGTGCACTGGTCCAGTGGGGAAAACAACTTGAATCGGGGTTTCCATGTCCTTAAAGGACAAGCTAACAAAGATTGTGGGTAGAATTGCTACACGTTATCTTTTGGGCTTATGTACCATCCCAAATACTGGTGCCCACGAAGATGCCCTCAGTAGCTCCCCATCTTTTCTGCTGATTCCCAGCACATACTCTGTCACTTACTGAGCTTAGGAACGGATGCACAATATCACACATTTTCTATTTGATGATTTCTGAAGGCCAAAGGTCGTACTGAGCATGTAAAGTGCCAGTGACAGTCGAAGCATGGCAAAGTGCCTACGGATAACTTTGAAGGCCTGGATTATTAGGCCTCATAAGGAGAAAGGAATGTCTAATCCATAGGGGGTGCCAAAAAATATGGAACCCCCAAAGATTGTAATGACTTACCTGATACCCCATGCCAGTGCTCCTGTTAGCAGAAAACTGTACCAACCTGGGGTACTTGCAAGTATAAGATCCTCTGCCTTCCTTCTTTCTTAGTGGGGTGAGTGTGGAAGAGCATCACTCACTTGCAAGTACCCCAGGCCCAGTGTCGGACTGGGCCGGTGGGAACCTGCCTGCCCAGATCAGTGATGTACAGGCCCACGGGGCTGCTAGCCAGGGCCCCCCTTCAGCTCTTATGTTCATCGAATAGATTTTAATTCAAACCATTCATAGTGGTCTTCAAAAACTTTCGAAAATTCTAATCTTTCTGAAAATTCGATCGAACTTCGAACCCTTGTGTGAATTTAGTAAATCTGCCCCCAAGTGTAACTATCCCTGGCCAAATCATCAGTGCCATATTTATAACAGTTACATTTATAACACTAGAATCAGTTTATGTTGAGAAATGTAGTGACCTTCAGACCCAGTTACCTGTAGCCTGCACTTTTGGTCACAAGGAGATAAAGCAGCTTTTAGAAATAATTAAAGGAACAGTAACACCAAAAGATGAAACTGTGAAAATATAACGTACGTTTGCCCTGTGCTGGTAAAACTGGTCTGTTTGCTTCAAAACCACTACTATAGTTCATATAAACAAGCTGCTGTGTAGCAATGGTGGACATTGAAAAAAGGTTATATGGCAAAGGTTAAATAACATATATATATAATGCACAGGGGTTTCAGTTCCAGTCTAATTTATTTCCTATAACATCTATAGCCCTCTTCTGCTACTGCATGAGATCTAGCACACATTTAGTTGTGTGTGGCTACAGGAGTCCTATGCCTCCGCTACAGTGTTGGACTGGGATGCCAGTGGCCCACCAGAAAACCTTAGACCAGGGGCCCAACTTTCCCAACTATTATTCCATCTCTCCTCACTTAACCTCTTTATTCTCCTATTCTTTTAGATCTACTTAATAAACTATATTCTTCCATTATTAAGCCTCTTTTTCCACATAAAGAAATAGGGAATGAACATGAAATAGGCCAAATTGTTAGAAGCAAGAGGGCCCACTGATACCTGGGCCCACCAGGAGTTTTCCTGGTATCCCTGTCCAACACTGCTCCGTTATATGGGAGAGGAGGTATACTTTAAATGCCTGCACTGTAATACCCCTCCCTGGGAACTTCTGGTACCTGGTGTAGATCAGTGCAGCAAAGGATCCAAACAGAGAGGTGATTCTTGCAGCAAATTTATTCCCAAGGGACAGTCGCAATGGATCATTTCACAGGCACTTAGATGACCACAGGATAACAGTAACAGAATTCTTCCCATTCAGTGAAATAGCACAGTTAGGATGAACAACTCATGGGGCAATTTCCTCCCAGAGTGTAAAGGTTCCTGCCCAGGGATAGTCAGTTTAGGGTCTTGATTCTTGGCACTCTCACTGGTCCTCACCTCCCCCACTGAGTCCCTGATCTAGTGGTTCACACACCACAGGGTCTTAACCCTACTACTTCTCCTCGTTGGAGCGGATGCTGCTCACTAGCTACCCTGTACTTACTCTCACTCCTAGGGGTAGATTTATCAAAGAGTGAAGTTAAGAGGGAAGTTCCACCACTAGAGGGAAATTCTGCAGCTTTCCATTCATTTCTATGGGATTTTTGAAGGCGTATTTATCAAAGGGTGAAATGTCACTTTCACCCATTGATACATACGCCTTTCAAAATCCCATAGAAATGAATTGAGAACTGTGGAATTTCCCTCTAGTGGTGGAACTTCACTCTTTGATACATTTCCCCCCTAGAGTGACTATTATAATGCTCACTATCAATAAATAGCTCTTATCTAACTTTCCACCGGCAAGTCTGGACCAGTAATGCCTCCCAGTGAGACAAGGTCCCAGGCCAGACCTTGAGCACATGGGGCTCAATCCTTTTATACTTTAAACTACTGTCAGCTAGTGGGCTATCCAGGAAAAGGGATATAGCTGCCTGAGTTAAATAAAGGACCCTTATGTGTTCTATTATCAAGAGGAAACATACCCAAATCTCAGGGCCCCTACACATCAAAAATGTCTCCTACATCTACATCTCCCCCCCTTTTTTTTTTGGTAAGAGTACTGGTAGGGTGGCCAATGTAACATGACATGTGAAACTATCACCTGGAGCACCAGTCACAGCATTTGATGTCACATGCCCAATGCCCTATACACACACTGCTGGTACACTCTACACCAGTGATCCCCAACCAGTTGCTCCCCAACTCCTTTTACTTCTGAATGTGGTTCAAAAGGTTGGGGATCCCTGCTCTACACTATAAAGCAGAAGGTCCTTTGGGGGACCATATTTCATAATGTTATATTACAAAACAAAAAAAAACACCCTATGGTTACAGGATGGCATGAACAATAATGCAGCAGGAAAATGGGGTGAAGGGATAATAATAGTACATCTCCACATTTATCCTTTTAGTGGTGGAGGAACCTGCAATTATATTGCCATCCCTCCTACAACTAGGGTTGCCACCTTTTTCTAAAATATTTACTGGCTGGTGGAAGAAAAAGGGGCGGGGCATGCCATCAAAATGGGCAGACCATGATTTAAAGGGGTCGGGACCAAGGCACCGTAATTTCAGGATGGAGGAGGAAAGCTAAGTTTATATGGGATTTGGGGCGGGCCGAGGGGTCTTTCTAATGGTGTTACAAATTTACCGGCAGCTACATTGCCGGTAAATTTGTAACACCAGCCCCGGCCTTGGATGGTGTTTTACCGGCTAGACCGGTTAAATACTGGCCGGGTGGCAACCCTACCTACAACTCTGAGAGCAAAAGGATGAAAGTGAGTAGGGCATTAAAGCAAGATACACACCCAATTGGCACTGGCAGAATTAAATCAGATTGTTTAGTCCATCAGGCCCTATGGGAGGCCAACCCCCACCAACCCAACTGTGCTGGGAGAGTAACGACAAAGCATAAGGGGGGGGGGGGAGAGTAGAAGATCTGGAAATTAGGAGACTTCTGGAAATCAGTGAATCCATGTCAGTTCTTCTATTACCATTATGAAGTCGTCAGCTGTGGTCTCTCTTTTCACCCCACTGCCATCATCAATCTGCAAAACAACAAAGGCAAAGTTTCCTTCATGTAAATAAAGTTAAAATACAGGAGTATAGCTATGGGCACACAAGTTGAAGGCTCCCGGCTACAGGCTGATCTGCTCAGTGACCCTGCTCCATTGATTTGAATCCGATCAGCCTGTGTGGGCTTCACACACGATGGAGCTGAAGTTGAGGTCAGTCCCCTTTATTACACAACCTCCATAATATACTGTATAGATTTAGAATCTTTGGGTGATGTTACATTTCTGGTGATTGAGAAGCTGACTGGTTACCTTATCACTACTAATACATTGAATATTTTTGCTCGTCCTTGGCTGTGATATGAACTATATAAATTGCTTGAATACATCAGTTGTGCACCCTGCATTTGTTACCTCTAAATTCTACCCATTCCATCTTAAACATCAATATCTATCCAGTTATAATTATTTGTCCTTTTGACACACAAATAAATTGAAAAACATTCTCAGCTCCATGGAAATTTTTATCATTCAAAATCTCCATGGCACTCATCTAGATTGAAATCTCATGCGATCTACAGAGAAATGAAGCTTGTTCACTGACCCAGCTGGATCACAAGTATACACAACACAATACCTTAATAATGACTATTGGATACGATATACACATCTGTTTCATCTCAAAGTCTAAAACATTTATTTATTGCTTCTGTTCCTTCATCTCTCCCTCCAATACCCATATTATTCATTTTGTACTAAGTCTAAATTGCCCATTATTATTTTAACAAGCCTTTGGCTAGACAATCTGGTTCAGTCCACTATGTCCCTTGAATCTCTCAGCTCTGCGTGTTGTTTCTCTGTAATCTCTACCTCCTCAAAGTTTCCTTCCATCAGTTCATAAGCCAACAGTAGCCCGGAGCGCATCAAATCTCCCACCAAGATAACTAATGTATGCAAGTCTATAAAACAGAAACATCACCAGAATCATTGGAATCCTCTGTTTCTTTTCATTGCTCTTTTATAAACCAGCTTAAAACAGCTAATTTATTGCTTAAATGGAAACATGTTTCTTTCAAAACAGATCAGTTAATAGTGCTACACCAACAGACCTCTGCACTGAAATCCGATTCTCAAAAGAGCAAACAGACTTTTTTTATATTCAATTTTGAAATCTGACATGGGGCTAGACATTTTGTCAGTTTCCCAGCTGCAACCAGTCATGTGACTGGTGCCTGCACTTTAGGATGGAACTACTTTCTGGCAGGCTGTTATTTCTCCTACTTAATGTAACTGAATCAGTCTCAGTGGGACCTGGATTTTACTATTGAGTGTTGTACTTCAGCTGGCCATAGACGCAAAGATCTGATCATACAAATCATGGTACGATCAGACATCCCCATCTCCTGACCTGCCACTAACCTTCAGATTAAATAAAGTTGTAAAAGCACAGATCAGCCCCTGACAGGGATCATACGAAAGGAGTGTCCAACAAAACCTAGTGACAGTCTCCCACTGAAAATCGTACGATTGGCAATACACGCAGAGATATTATCGGCAGCCGAAATTTTCTAACCTGTCCGATTGACCAAATGACTGAACGGCATGGCACGACTAATGTTGGGACACTCCACACACAATCCGAAAATCGTCCGAATTCAGGATTCGTACGATCGGATCGTTGCGTCTATGGCCAGCTTTAGATCTACCAGGGAGCTGCAATCTTGTGTTATGGAGCTGCTATCTGGCGGCATTAGGGCTGAGCGCCAGAAAAGACACTGGACTGGAGCAGCACTATTAACTGATGTGTTTTGAAAAAAACTGGTTTTCCCATGATAGCATCCCTTTAACAGACCTGGACAACATGCATTAATCATGGAAGATCCAGGGACACACACAGTTAGCTCCATATGTGTCACATGGTAAACAAAATCTAGTGTGGCAGTATTTCAGCCGATGTTCCACTATGCCATAACTAACATATCTATCAAATAGGGATGGCGCGAACCGCCGAAAAAAAGTTCGCGAACATGTTCGCGAACTTC
>CM044437.1:14753812-14784563 GCA_024363595.1 Xenopus borealis | reverse complement strand
TGCAGAAGTGGGGTTCGGGGGGAGAGAGAGCAGTGGCTAGAGAGTGCCTGGGGGGTGGGAAGGGGAAGGAGAGGCTGAAACTGCTACAGAAGTGCACAGGGCACAGAATGCGGGTGTCTAAGGAGAGGAGACTGATGTGGGTGTTTTTAGATAAGGAGTGAGGACAGACAAAATTTGCAAAACGCAGCTGGCGTCTCGTTTTGGACGACGCTGTCGAACTTATTCTCCCGCAACGAATCGTGGGAATGCGCCACAAATTTGCCCTAGGCAAATAAATTCCCCCATCACTAGAGATTTCCAGTGGAGTTGGACTATCTCACGCCTTCTGGAGGACAGAGCTATGAAAGTTTCCCTCTCTTGCTGTCACCTCTCTTGGTGGAGCAGAGAACTCCATTGGGGCAGGGGTAAGAGCCACCTTCCTACTGTAAAACTTTTCTGCTATACGGGCAGGGTTGTGCCATTCCCCAAGAGAAGAGTTTAGAAAATGCCCCAGACTGGCTGTCACACTCCCCTGGTGGAGCAGAGCTGCCCCTACTGAGCAGTGTGTATTAGTGGGGCCCCTCACATTGCTGTACAACATCAGCTCCCTGAGTGTGAAAATCCCTTGACAGAAGAGCAGAAGGAGAGAGTTGTCACTGGCCCCTAGTGGATAGTAGCTGTCAAACTCTCGAAGGGGACAAAGCAGGACTTTCATATCCACCAGTGCAGCAGGGCAGTCAAATCCCCCATAGGCAGATTAGCAGAGCTGCGAGAATCCCCTGGATCTGGTGGAACATAGTTATCAAACTTGAAATACTAGGACCTATTTGGAATTTCAATCTGAGCCTGGGCTGGTTGAGTGAGACTGTAATATTTCTCCCAGTGGGGTTGCAGAGCTGTGAAAACCCCTTTGACTGGTTATCAGCCTCCCCTGGTGGAGCAAATCTGTAAAGCTCCTATTGTAATAAACCTCTTCTAAAACATCAGGCCGGTGACTCATCCTTAATGGAGCACAGGTGTCAAAATCCTATTGTAGAACAGGTCTGTCAAAAGATATGGCCAGCCTCCTAATACAGGTATGGGATCCATTATCCGGAAACCCATTATCCAAATAACTCCAAATTAAGGAAAGGCCATCTCCAAAAGACTTCATTATATCAAAATAAGCTAATTTTTTTTTTAAATAATTTCCTTTTTCTCTGTAATAATAAAACATTACCTTGTGGCCTGAAGTATCAGGTAAATCATTACAATCCTTACATGTGTTCCCCCATGGACTGGACATTTCCTCCTCCTTTAAAGGACACCTATTGCAAAAAAAAGTTAGATAGAGCTGCATTTTGGTTGGGGATAATAGTACTTTTTTTTTTTTTTTTAAATGCCCCCCCACCAGCGCTAGCAAACTCGCACCGGGAGGGAGCTCCGCTATGACAGAGGAAGCGCATGCGCATTAAAAAAAACGGCCCCGAAATTGTGGCCGCTTTTCACTATGCACATGTACGTGATGTCACACGCACATAATGCGCATGTGCTTCCACTGTTATGGTGGCTCGCATGGAGCTCCCACCCAGTTACCTGTATCTTGAACTTTTGGTCACAAGGAGATAAAGTGGCTTTTAGCAAGAATTGAAACAACGCACAGGGGTTTCAGTTCCAGTCTAATTTATTTCCTAAAACATCAGAAAATAGTCTCCTACATCTCCCCTTTTTTTTTTTTTGGTAAGGGTACTGGAAAGGTGGGCACTGCAACATGACATGTGAAACTATCACCTGGAGCACCAGTCACAGCATTTGATGTCACATGCCCAATGCCCTATACACACACTGCTGGTACACTCTACACCAGTGATCCCCAACCAGTTGCTCTCCAACCCCTTGCATGTTGCTCCCAGTGGGCTCAGAGCAAGTGTTTATTTTGGAATTCCAGACTTGGAGGCAAGTTCTGGTTTCATAAAAACAGGTGCACTGCCAAACAGAACCTCAGTGTAGGTTGACAATCCACATAGAGGCTACCAAATGGTCAATCACAGCACTTATTTGGCACTCCAAGAACGTTTCATGCTTGTGTTGCTCCCCAACTCCTTTTACTTCTGAATGTGGTTCAAAAGGTTGGGGATCCCTGCTCTACACTATAAAGCAGAAGGTCCTTTGGGGGACCATATTTCATAATGTTATATAACAAAAAAAAAACCCACCCTATGGTTACAGGATGGCAGCAACAATAATGCAGCAGGAATATGAAGTGAAGGGATAATCTGTACAGCCACATTTATCCTTTTGCTTGTGGAGGAACCTGCAATTGTTTTGCCATCCCTCCCACATCTCTGAAAGCAAAGAAGTGCTAGTGCGTGTAGGGCACAAAAGCAAGGTACACACCCCATTGGCAACGGCAGAATAAATACAGATTGCACAGTCCATCGGGCCCCGTGGAAGGCCAACCTCCACCCACCCAATGGTGCTGGGAGAGTAACGACAAAGCCTAAGGGTAAGGGAACACGACAGGTCCGGACTGAGAATTAAAATAGGCTTTGGCATTTAAGGTACACTGAGGCCCACTACCGTCATCAACTGTGGTCTCTCTCTTTCACCCCACTGCCATTATCAATCTGCAAAACAGCAAAAGCAATACGGAATGTTTGCTTCATGTAACTAAAGTTAAAGGACAAGGAAAGTCTAAAATAGGATAAGGCTAGAAATGCTGTATTTTGTATACTAAACATAAACATGAACTTACTGCACCACAAGCCTAATCAAACAAATGATTTATGCTTTCAAAGTGGCCACAGGGGGCTGTCATCTTGTAACTTTGTTATACATCTTTGCAAGACTAGACTACGTACACATGCTCAGTGTGGTCTGGGCTTCTTAGGGATTGTCATAAATGGTAAAAAAACAAAGCTGTTTTAGTTCTGCATTGCTCGTAAGTAAGGCAGGGGCTCCCCCTGCTGTTCATAAGTATGATTGTTTACCTGCCCAAAGTTAGGGACCGTCTGACAATTCCTATCCACGGCATTAATTTCACTGCATACAGTCATCTTCAAGGAAATTGTTGTCTTTCAAAATCTCTTATCTCTCAAAGTTAGAACTGAAATCTTGTGTGATCTACAGAGAAATGAAGCTTGTTCACTGACCCAGCTGGATCACAAGTATACACAACATAATACCTTAATACTGACTGCTGGATAAGATATGCACATCTGTTTCATCTCCAAGTCTAAAACATTTATTTATTGCTTCTGTTCCTTCAGCTCTCCCTCCAATACCCATATTATTCATTTTGTACTTAGCTCTAAATTACCCACTATTAGTTTTACAAGCCTTCGGCTAGACAATCTGGTTCAGTCCAGTTCAGTTGAATCTCCCAGCTCTGTGTCTTGTTTCTCTGTAATCTCTACCTCCTCAAAGTTTCCTTGCATTGCTTTATAAGCCAACAGTAGCCCTGAGCACATCAAGTCTCCCACCAAGATAAATGCACCCTTAGTTTTCAGATACAGAGTCATGATATTGTTGTAGTGGTTGCATTCTGTTCACAATTCCTTTTCAGCAGTCCATTCATAGAGTCGTACCTAAATGGAAACCAAACGGAAAAAATTACTGCTTATATCCTGTATGTAAACCATGTATGCATTTCTATAAAACAGAGACATCGCCAGAATCTCTAGAATCTTTTTATTATTACTCTTTTATATACCAGCTTAAAACGGCTACTTTATTGCTTTACTGACATGGACAACATGCATTAATCATGGAAGATCCAGGTGTAGACACAGTAAGCTCCATATGTGTCACGTGATTAATAAAATCTAATGTGGCAGTATTTTAGCTGATATTTCACTATACCATAACTAACATATCTATCAAAAGGATTTGGCATATTTGTAGATAATTATGATCAAGTTCGATGAGGAAACTGACTTTACATAAGGGTCACACCAACACCAAGATCAGTTCTGCCCCTACTGCCTTTTACAGTAAAGCCGAAGCAGTTTATTGACAATAGATTAGCCACAATAGTGCAAGCTATAACACTTTACCTGAGTAAACAGCTCTAGAAGCTCTCTGTTTGTTTAGGATAGCAGCTACCATATTAGCTTGATGTAACATCACTTGATGTGTATACATGGGCTTCTGTATCAGACTTCCTGTTTTCAGCATAAACCTCCAGGGCAGGGGCTTGAGCATGCTCAGTTTGCTCCTCTCCCCCTCCCTTCAGAGACTCAGCCAGGAAGTGTACACACGGGCTTCTGTTTCAAACTGCCTTCTTTCTGTAGCTTTCCTTTTTCTTTAACATCAGTGACATGCAGCTCCTCCAAGAAAATGTTAAAGGCCTTAAACTCTTGTCCTTACTTATTGTCCTGTTCTAATGGTATCACTTTGAATAACCCATCATAAAGACGAAGACCAATCATTTTGCAGTCCGGGTCAATAATCCCAATGATGCCAGTTTCAGTAGGATGGCCAATGCAATCCTGACAGAACAAGAGTGAAAAAATGTATGGCTTGAAAAGGAAAAGCTGAAAAGAAATACAAGAATGAAAAGTAAGAACTACGAAGATAGAAAAAGGTTTAAGCCTGATCAAGGCCATATTATTAGGTTACGAAGACAGTATATCTAAGAGCAAGAAACTAGGTTTAAAGGACAAAGAAAGGCAAAAAAACCAAAATCCCATTTTTACTTTCTTTAATGAAAAAGAAATCTATCTCCAATATACTTTAATTAAAAATGTGTACCGTTTTTATAAGAAACCTGACTGTATTCAGTGAAATTCTCCATTCATTTACTGCTGTTTATAGGAATTGTTAGACGGTCCCTAACTGCTGGGCAGGCAAACAATCATACTTATGAACAGCAGGGGGAGACCCTGCCTTACTTCCCAGCCATGCAGAACTCCGGCAGCTTTGTTTGTTTCCCTGTAGAGCAGTCGGCGACTATGTAGAGATTTGCATTGGATTTTATTTTTGCCTTTACATCCCTTTCAATGTTTCCAACTCCAGCTGCAGGGACAAAGATCATGGAGCCAGATTTAAACAGATAAACTGGGATTCTATCCCGGTATTTTTGATAGTTGATCCCAATGTTATTAATAGGGAAAAAACTTAAATGTAAAGGAAGGCTGGTATTTTTTTCTAGAAAAGGTGGCAACCCTACTTTAAGCCCACTCCAACCAAACAAACAAACAATTACCTGTACATTGACATGTGCACATGATATGAATATCAATACGGTCCCCTGTTTGTAGTCCAGAATACAGGCGAAACGCGTCAGGAGGGAGTGGCTAACACGGGTAGGCAGACAGAGGGGTAACACTGCACTGTGGATGTTGTAAATTATACCTCTTTATAGATCCCTAGTAAGGCCTCATCTGGAGTATGCAGTGCAGTTTTGGACTCCAGTCCTTAGGAGGGATGTAAATGAGCTGGAGAGAGTGCAGAGACTAAGTGCAACTAAACTGGTTAGGGGGATGGAAGACTTAAATTATGAGGAGAGACTGTCCAGGTTGGGGTTGTTTTCTCTGGAAAAAAGGCGCTTGTGAGGGGACATGATTACACTTTATAAATATATTCGAGGACACTATAGACAAATATCAGGGGACCTTTTTACCCATAAAGAGGATCACCAGAGGCCACCCCTTCAGACTAGAAGAAAAGGACTTTCATTTGAAGCAGCGTAGGTGGTTCCTCACAGTCAGGACGGTGAGGTTGTGGAATGCACTGCCGGGTGATGTTGTGATGGCTCATTCTGTTGATGCTTTTAAGAGGGGTTTGGATGTTTTTTTGGACAGACATAATATCAAAGGCTATTTTGATACTAAAATCTACAGTTAGTATAGCTATGGGCATACAGGTATATGGTTTGTGTTTGAAAGAGTGGAGATGTTTGTGTGTGTGTGTGTGTGTGTGTATGCTGGGTTTTTAATTTGGAGGGGTTGAACTTGATGGACTCGGTCTTTTTTCAACCCAATTTAACTATGTAACTATGTAACTATATGTGTTTGTAATTATATTTGCTTTTTGCTGTGTTTGCACAAATAAATGTTTTTTCAGTATGAAGCTGTATACTTTTTGTAAGTGATTCATAGACATTATATTTAACCGTTATTATAAACAGCAAGTCTTTATTCTCACTCTGCAATCAAGGACACAATGCAGATATATCATTGGTTAGTATCCACCTTAAATATTATATTATAGATTATATTATTAGAGAAAAGAACTGTTTGTGGTCAAATTATTTTCTGCAGTTCTACAGTTTGGCATGTGAAAGACTGTTGGTCAGGATGATAATAAAAAAAAGGCATAAACAAAGCCAATAGGAGTACTTGAATGCTTCTTCTGATAGTGGCTAAAATTATTGTAGCTTTTAATGCTCAAGTAGTTTTATGCATGGTACAGTCACTTAGAAAATGATACAGAGAGAGAATATTAATGTCACCACCAAAGAGTCTCCAACGTGAAATCATTATAAATGTATTATCACATCCTTGCTATTGCAACACCCAACAGAAACAATGCCATCAAGATCCAACACACCAAAAAGTGCAAAAGAGTATCACCATTCCCCCGGAAATAAAATGTATGCTCTCTACATGTAGATCTTTAAGTTCCAACAAACCTGAAAGAGAAGCAATGCAAGTGATTTCACAGCAATAATGAGACATAAGTGAAATCAAGAACAGCTTCCAAGGTACAACATGAAGCAATTTTCCATCAACTCAGCTAAAATAATTGTCATCTCAAAAATATAGACAAATCTTACAGATCAAGAAGTAGCACCGACAAAAAGTAAACTCCCAAGAATAGCGATTGCCATCAACAATGAAGAACATCTCAACTTGCACATCATGGAGTGAAGCATGTCTAAAACTCCTCACATAATTACCTCTCTGAGCTATTTAGAGAGTCTGTTTATATTTGGAGTCTCTCTCGTCAAGTCCATCTATCCATCAGCTGACCACCCAATGAAATTTTTAATGGAAGAGTGACCCCCTACTACATAGTCATTTATGCAACTGACTGTAACTAAAATGGACCTACAGCCACCCAAAAAGAGCTTTATGGGGTTTATCAGCTTTAAAAGAGACTGCTCTGGTGTTCTTAGGAAAGATTTGAGAAAGGTTTCTAATTGTTCTCCTGAGCAGAAGAACATCACAGCAGCCTCTTTCTTTCTCCTGACAACTTCCTTGACTACTTGGTGGTCAGACTGATCAGAAAATGACCAGCAGGTGGCGTTACTGTAACAAAATTAATTCATATCAACACATTTATCCTTTAATACTGTATCTTGGAAAAAGAAAATAAATAATGAATGTAAATGACAATTGTTTATGATAGAACTCTCACTTTAAAGGTTTACTTATCCTTTATAAAACAGGGTATGGTGCTCATTAGTGCCCCAGTGCCTTCCATTATCCTTAATATTTAAAAACTGGAACATTATTAAGTACATTTCCCTCTGCATCTTTAGCAACACTTATATAAAAGGTGCCTGAACTGGAATTGTGGGAGGGCTCTTCTAAGCGACTTTAGGGCCATACATTTACATTTACTCCTATAAATTCTTGTTCCTGAATACATTGTGTGTTGTTATAGCAGAAGGACTTTGTGTAGTGTGACAAAGTACAGTATCATATGCTCCTCCTTAGCCTCACCCATGGTGTTGGTATTTCCTTGCTCTTTGCAGAATAAAAACTCTCATGAGTTGCACCATGATTTTTTTTAACTGCATAGTGGTGCAATGTGCAAGGCAGAAGAGATGGAGAATATTCCCCAGAACCGCACAAAGTTTGTGGACCCCATCTGGGATGGGGATATTAACATAAATCAGAAATGTCCAGCCTGCAGTCATCCAGCTGTTGTTGTTCTTCAAGTCCCTTTGGCTGTCAGCAGAATGAGAGGTGCAGTTCAGCCGGTAGAATGCCGGTTAGACTTTTGTGATAAGCCCTGGCCACCAATGTACAGACCGGTAACTTGAAGGGCTGCCCGAGTCAAAAATTCCTGCCCAGTCTTCCAAAGTAGGAAAACCAGGCAGGATTCCCCATGATTGACACAGCGATTGCCCAATTGCCAATTGGCATGTCATAGCCCGCCCCTGATGTCACATGCCTGCCCCCTGAATGTGTCACAGCCCCACCCCCTGCCTGGTCTCTACTGGCACAAAAGGTGGCAACCCTAGGGGGCCCTGACCACCAATGATTTTTTTTAACTTGTAGGGGGGCCCCGACCACCACTGTTTTTTTTTTTAAACTTTTATGTTGGACCCTGGCCGCCAAGTTTTTTTTTATTATAAGGGGGTCCTGACCACCAATGGCTTTTTATAACTTGTGAGTGAGGGGGTTTACCGTTTTTATCACTGGTGTGGACTTTTTACTGTGGTGTGGGCAGGATCTGGGGTAGGATCTTGGGTGGGCTGGAACCAGGGAGCTGTATGCTGTATGGGGCCCCGTGATTTCTGATGGTGGCCCTTGCAGTACCCCCGGTGTCTATAAATTGGCACCTCCCATTGATTTTATCTTTCCTTCCCCATTAATCAAAAGTATATTTTGGTGTGTTGAAAAGAGGCACAATTTCGATATTTTGAAATGGACCCCCATGTTTGTGCAGTCAATAAGTTGAAGACAACGTCACCTGGCTTGCATCCTGACAAACTCTTCTACTTTGTATAGTAATCTTTTTATTATTAAATAAATTAATAGGTCCTTACAGTGCTTGAACTAGCAGATTGATTGACTGATCTGGAAAGTAGACTTTGGTCCGCCATGGTTTCTAACCAGGAGAATACTCAAGTACAATGTCTTTCAGATGGATGCTCAGAGTCAGAGATGGTTTGTACACAATGAAAGCTTAGCAATATCTGGGAATAGTGATGTATTCCTGTTAAAGTCCTGTTAAAGTCTTATCACTAGCTCCTTAGTACATTTAATACATTCCTAACCAGACAGGTGGACCACCATCAGAGATTTTGACAGAAGTATCCCCCATATCTGGCAGTTCCCTCATTGTATTCCACTGGAAAAGCTCTTCAATGTGGTTGTTTAATTTTTAACTTTAGGTTTCTGTTGGAACCTATGTTACCAACTCATATATATATAATAATAATCTGGTATCTTTATTGAAGACATTTATTTTTCTTGGAGTTTCATTATGGTTTATTTGCTTTTGTGGTTGTTTGTCCAGGGCAGCACACTTTGAGTTCTGTCTACTTTAGTAAGAAAAGGCCAACTGTTTTCATTACATTAAAGGCCAACTGTCATGGGAAAACATGTTTTTTTCAGAATGCATCAGTTAATAGTGCTACAACAGCAGATTTTTGCACTGAAACCCATTTCTCAAAAGAGCAAACAGATTTTGTAATATTCAATTTTGAAATATGACATTTTGTCAATTTCCCAGTTGCCCCTGGTCATGTGACTTGTGCCAGTACTATAGGAGGGAACTGCTTACTGGCAGGCTGTTGTTTTTCCTTCTCAATGTAACTGAAGGAGTCACAGTGGGACATGGGTTTTAACTATTGAGTGCTGTTCTTAGATCTACCAGGCAGCTGTTATCTTGTGTTAGGGAGCTGCTATCTGGTTACCTTCCAATTGTTCTGTTGTTAGGCTGCTGTGGGGGGGGGGTGATATCACTCCAACTTGCAGTACAGAAGTAAAGAGTGACTGAAGTTTTTTAGAGCACAAGTCACACGCCTTGGGGCAACTGGGAAACTGACAATATGTCTAGCCCCATGTCAGCTGCTGAATAAAAAGTTAAATAACTCAAAAAACACAAATAATAAAGAATGAAAGCCAATTGCAAATTGATTCAGAATATCCCATCATCATACTAAGGGGCACATTTACTAAGGGTCGAATTGATTTGAAGTGAAAATTCTAATTTATTTTGGGCTTATTTGACTATTGAATGGCCCAAAATTTGACTGTCGAAGTACTGGCCCTTTAAAAAAAAAAAAAAAAAATTTGATATAACAATTTGGCAGATAAAACCTACTGAATTGCTATATATCCCTATGGGAAGCTCCCATAGGATTTGTCCAAGTTTTTTGATCAAATAAAAAAAATTTGATTGAATGCTTAAAACGATTTTATCGATCGATCAAATTTTTTTTACATTCGATCGTTCGATAATTCATATTGCATTAAAACCCCTCGAATTAGAGGGGTTTAAATTCGATAAAAATTCGAGGGTCGAATTTGAGGGTTAATTAACCCTCGAAATTCGACCCTTAGTAAATCTGCCACTAAAAGTCAGTTTAAAGGTGAACAACCCCGTTAAAGTGCACCTGCTTAAAAGTAGTTCTGTTACAAATCTCTTGGGCAGAGGTTGCCCAACATTGAGCTCTTTGCCATAGTCCAAGAATCTAAAAGCAGCCCTGCATGTAATTACTGGCTTGAGCAAGGACAAATTTCTGCTGTCGGCCTGTGTATCTTCATTTCAACTTGCTTTCATCTATCCTGGCAATTCTCGGAATCCTCTAAATTAATTTTTCAGCCCCTATCTCTCTATCTCTCTAGTCTGAAATGCTTTGCTTCTTTAGAGAAGACATTTTTGGGTTTATCATACTGTGTGTTCTGTTTACTGTATCTTGTAGTTAAAGGCAGTCCTGCTTACAGAAGCCTTAGATAAGATGTGATCAGGCTCGATATCAAAGAGCAGTGTCTGTTGCTTAACAGCCTGCGTGGTTTGCTTTTTATTTGGAGATTAGTGTATCTTCCAGAACACACATTTGTTATTGTTAACCATGACTCAAAGCTGTACCACATGTAGAAATGCTTTAAGGGTAGGGACAGACAGGGAGATTCGGGGAGATTCTGTCGCCTCGCGTTTTTAGCAGGCGACAATCTCCCCGAATTTCCTTCTCCCTGTCTGCTGCTAGTAAAAGGGACAAAGCGGCAGCGCCTGTGCTCACAAGGTATCTTCGGGCGATTCCGGAAATCGCCGCGCAGCGTGTGCACAGGCGCTGGCTCTTTGTCATTTATACTAGCGGCAGACAGGGAGAAGGAAATTCGGGGAGATTGTCGCCTGCTAAAAACGCCAGGCGACAGAATCTCCCCGAATCTCCCTGTCTGTCCCTACCCTAAAGGGATTCTGTCAGTAGTTTTTATTTTCACTTTTTACACTGCAAATAATTCGCTCTAACCCAACAAGTGTATTTTATTTTAGGTATAATATAATGTGTGTAGGCAGCCATCTCAGGTTATTTTGCCTGGTCATAAGAAAGAGCCAGCACTCCAGGATGGAACTACTTTCTGGCAGGCTGTTGTTTCTCCTATTCAGTTTAAAGGGATACTGTCATGGGAAAAAATTGTTTTTTTTTTTTCAAAAGCATCAGTTAATAGTGCTGCTCCAGCAGAATTCTACACTGAAATCCATTTCTCAAAAGAGCAAACAGATTTTTTTTTATATTTTCACCTGCAGGTCTAGCCCTCTATCCCACCCTAGCAAGTTTTGTTTTTTTACCTGGTTGATCTTCTTCTGGAGTGATGTCACTTTTGGTCGTGCAATTCCTGGGTCGGGTGTTAAGGTTGCAGTTGTGAGTCGGGTAGCAGGTCTGCAGGATACCGGGAAAAACCACAGTGGGCCCCAGCCATCATTGGCCCCACCATCCCAGATCCACTTAATACCCTGGCTTCTTTCCTGTGCTCTTGACCTCCACCCCCACCCAATCATGGGTACGGGGGGAAGGGGTGAATATGTGACTTGATGGTCGAAGACTCTCCAGTTCGATGCTGGTAGGCCTTACTTTTTTCATGGCTCAAATATATTTGCAGTTTTTATAATGCCTAAGGTTGCCATCTTTCGTTGTCTTGAAAACTGGATAATGATGTCATGGGGGGGGCAAATGGCAGTGGATGGAGCAATGAGGTTTAGGGGCAGGATGAAGTCAATAACATGGCGTATGGGTATTCATACAGTGGACGGTAGTACAGTGTTTTTTTATCTGGGTTTCAGGAAGCTAGAACCTAGTCAAGACCATTTTCAGCTGGACTATCAAGTTCAAAACTGGACAGGTGGCAGGATTAAAGGAGTCCTAAAGTCAAAAAACAATAATGTTGCACTGTTTCTGTTTTTAAGCTTTCGTAATGATGTTCTGCTTAAAAGGAATATCATTCAGGATCATGCTTTTCAGAATAAAAAACTGCTGCAATCTGTTTCTCATCATAGCTTCTGTCTGTTGCATGGCCAAACAAATAGAATTTTAGCACTTTTGGGCAGCGGAGCAGGAGCCGAAATAACCTAATGAAGTCACCCTAACATTAAAAAACCTCTACCCACCAATACCCCTAATGTTTTACTATACCCCTCATTGTTGATTCAGGCATCGGAGTTCATCTTCTTCTCTTCGGAAATCTTTGGAATGAGACTGATGTATCGGTTAGGGTTGCCACCTGGCCAGTATTTTACCAGCCTGGCGGTATTTTTGATGGTTGATCCCAATGCTATTAATAGGAAAAAAGATAAATATATAGGAAGGCCGGTATTTTTTTTCAAGAAAAGGTGGCAACCCTAGTATCGGTGCATGCAAAGTTGCTGCATGCTGCATGTGTGCATGCGCCAAAACTCACGAAAATTGCAGAATCTCTGGTCTCATTTTGAAGATTACCAAAACTGCTGAAGATGGCACCTGTGAACTCTGATGCTTTAATCTACACCGAGGGGTAAATAAAACGTTAGTGGTATGTGCCCGGGTTAACACTTAGGCTGGGGAGAGGAGGGTCTTGGTGGGGATGGGGGTAGGGTTTTTTTTTATAACATTAGGGTTGAATTCTCAATTAAGGACACAATTTAGTAATCTTATCTCTACAATATCCCAGAACCCCATTTTACTACATCCATTTTACTTCTGTGCTGCAGTTTTGACGTAGCCAGGCCTCCCTGCGAAGTTACGAAATGACATAACGCTGGCGAATTAGCGCTAGCGTTAGACGCTTCGCGCTTTAGTGAATTTGCCCCATAGTGTCTTTGGCAATTTACAGCAGCCCCTCTGGCATTTGCCAGAACTCACAGATTGCCAGTCCGGGCCCAGGCATCAACTTATTCCACAGTGCTTATACATCATTGATACTGTCTGAGGTCCCTGTTGAAGGTCTTTAAAATGATTCAAATAGCTAGGGGCGTGTCAGTATTTGTTACCAAACAACAAATCAAAAGTACCAGGTTAGTAAATGAAACTGTGTACTGAAACTCCTAGTATTTGTGTTGATTCTCACTGTTGAATTTGTATTAATTGAATCTAATATTTGTATTTGCACCTTCATGACTTGCCGGAGTATTATGCATTGCATAGTGTTATTGGTCTGAGTTACACGTAGGGTTTACACCTGCCCGGTAAAAAGCCTGGCCACTAAAAATTCAGGAAAATGTGTACACATATAGGAAGGCCGGTATTTTTTTAAAGAAAAGGTTGCAACCCTAATTACATGAAGGCCGTCTCCCATGCACTCCACTTTATCCAAACAATCCAAATTTTTAGAAATGATTTCCTTTTTCTCTGTAATAATAAAACAGTACCTTGTACTTTATCCAAACTAGTTTTGTTTGACCCGGCCTGTGACTTCGACTGCGCTTCTTGTTCCTCATTCCTACTGCTAACGCATACCTCCCAACTGTCCCTCGTTTGTACTGGAAAGTCCTGTTTTCCTCAAAGTTTCTAACTTAATTGGCTTTTGGCAGAGAGTCCAGAACAGCCACAGCAGCAGATAAGATACTTTTGTAACAATTTCTAGATAAGCAAATCAGTAATTGTAATAATATAAGATAACTGGTCCCTTGGGAAAAGATAGACTCAAAGCTTAAAGGGCAATTCACCTTCATTAGCAAAACTATAATAACCCGAAACAAAAAAAACACCGAAATATGTTCAAACTTTCATAACCTGCCAAATGTTGTAAAATGAACATGGTAATTAGGGGTGTGGCCACAAAAATGGGCGTGGTTGGCTACGCACGCCAACTCTTTTGTCCCTCTTTTTATTTGCAAAAAGTTGGGAGGTATGCAAACGTTTGGTTCCCTGGCCGGCCCAGAACTTTCTCCCTGTTCCTCTCACTTTAAGACCCTACCAAATGCTATGCTTGCAGGCTCTGGTGCTGATAGTCCAGTTATTGGGTCCCATACCTGTATTTACATCATGTTATGTCTCCAATCTCTGCTTCCAGGTAATCTTTCTCCCCAACCAAACTCACCAATTTTCTACTAGATTTGACCCTTCTGTCATAGCCCCACCCTCATGGCTCTGTCCTCCACCCCTGCAAGAATGTCTGGATGTTTTTTGGAATGAAGGCGACAACCTTACTGATATCCAATGTGTTAGGTGGAAAAGACCAGGTTGATACAGTGCTTTGCTGCAAATTATCCTTTATTTGAATAAAGGATCAACCTGGCCTGTTCCAACTAACATGTTATATATTGACTTTTGTGTACACAGGGTCAGGGTTGGACTGGGGGGGGGGTCCAGCCCGGGGCCCACCAGGGCTTCTGCCTCAGGGCCCCCTGTCCGGTCCCGTCTGGCTACCCGCCCACTGTGTGTGCAGATGCACATGTGCGAATGGGGGGGGGTCGCCGGACAGGAGGCCCTGAGGTGGAAGCCCTTAGGGTCTGAAGGGGAGACCTGAGGAATTACAGGTTCTGGATCTGGGATGGTGGGGCCCACTGGGTTTTTTCCCGGTGTCCCGCCGGCTCAGTCCGACCCTGGAAGAGGAACAGGAGCAGCACTTCAGGGTTAAAAGAACGGGATAGACAACACATCCAGTGGAATCAAAGTGACATTATAACCTTATTGTTATCTTCAGCCTCAGTTACTAAAAGTGGTGCATGATGCAAATTTGCCCTTTTTGGAAACAAATTGCCATTTTTTTTACCGACAGCGCAGCATTTTCCCTAAGAATTCCAGTGTGTCCAGCACAAGACAAGATGCAACTATATGGACTCAAGCAAGCCTCCTTATATACCAGATCATCAGTTGACCCTGTTTTCGGGTTACACTCCATTGATATTGGAATTAGCTGCTGATTGGCTTGGCACAAATTAGTAGCACCTATTGATGCAATTTCCTAACCACCACCTCTAGACTGCTGGTAATTCCAGGGCTCCTATGTATCAAAGCCTGCATGTATCCTGTCTATTGTTTTTCTGTTCTGTATTGAAGCAATATGAGACTTTCCCTATATCTAGTTTTGTTTTACAGGTATGAAACCTGTTATCCAGAATGACTTTTCTTTTTAGAAGAAAGAATCTAAAAAAAGTAGGGGAACAAATCATATTGCTTCCTTCTGACAGGCTGAACATAAACTAAATGTTCTACAGGGCTCAGAATCCAAGTGAAATTTAGGTGTGGGACAAAATGCTCAGGAG
The DNA here is from genome assembly GCA_024363595.1 of Xenopus borealis. Taxonomy (NCBI): domain Eukaryota; kingdom Metazoa; phylum Chordata; class Amphibia; order Anura; family Pipidae; genus Xenopus; species Xenopus borealis. The sequence goes on along the minus strand of CM044437.1, from coordinate 14,769,239 downwards.
CTGGAGTTTTCCAGATAATGGATATTTCTGTAATTTGGATTTTCATACCTGAAGTCTACAAAACATTCATTTAAACATTAAATAAACCCAACAGGCTGGTTTTGCTTCCAATTAGGATTAATTATATCTTAGTTGGGATCATGTACAAGGAACTGTTTTATTATTACAGAGAAAAAGGAAATCATTTTTAAAAATTCTATTTATCTGGATAAAATGGAGTCTACGGGAGATGGCTTCGCGTAATGTATCTTTTCCGGATAACAGATCCCATACATCTTCAGTAACCATGTAACGCCTTCAAATCCCATAATAAGTACGGTGGAAAGCATGTTTATTGGAGCACATATCTGAGCACCTACCAGTAGATGGTTCCTTCCAAAAACCAAAGATTCTTACTGGGAGAGAAATGTAAAAACTTAATTACTGTAAGATTGAATGACTGATTAACATTATATATCCAGCTGCCCTTCACGTGGGCAGTTATTACATAAAGGAAAATGACACGCAATGTACGTCAGTGGAAACAAGATGCTCAGGAGAGTTTATCCAAAAGCCAAGAGTGTTTATTAAAACCTTTCAAGTATATAAATAGCGAGAAGATGTGAATGAGAGTGTCGGGCCCAATGAAAACCCTGCTCGTTGGGCATCAAGGGAAAGACGCAGTCTAAATGCATTTGTTCTGTTCAGTATACGTTAGCTGATGAGTCCTGAAGGTTTGTGATTGAAAAGAATTAAAACTTTACAGCTAAACCGTGTTCGGCCCAGAGGGCACCCAGAACGGATTATATAAAGTCTATCAGAATAACAGATGGTATACACTCACCCACTTCATTTTAATCTTTAAAGACTCCTTGATGCCTGGCATGGTGCCAGTGGATTGGAAAATTGAACACGTAGTAACTTTAAAAAAAAAAAAAAAGCTACAAAGTCCAATGCCAGGAATTTAGGCACATGCCCCAGCGCGACTGCCACCTTTTGTGGAAATGTATTGTGCTTTCTATTCCTGTTATTTTTATTTCCTATTAATAACACTGGCACGAAATATGTTTACCAGGTGGCATCCCAATGTGTTCTGGTATAAGCTCTGTTGTGTGGAGGCGACCCGTTAAAGGTATACTGTTTTTTTCAGAACGCATCAGTTAATAGTGCTGCTCCAGCAGAATTCTGCACTGAAATTCATTTCTCAAAAGAGCAAACCGATTTTTTTTATATTTCATTTTGAAATCTGACATGGAGCTAGACATATTGTCAATTTCACAGCTGCCCCAAGTCATGTGACATGTGCTCTGATAAACTTCAACTCTTTACTGCTGTACTGCAAGTTGGAGTGTCTAGGCCCGGATTGTTGGAGAGGCCACCTAGGCCCGGGGCCTAGGGGGGCAGGATTTTAGGGGGCGGCATGCTGCCCAACCACACCCACATTGGTTCAGAAATGTAAATTTTGTTGTGAGCCAATTCCCATTGCTCCATTCCGATGAATAGACATAGTCTAACATGGAAGCGCTTGGCATGGACCCGCCTATATATATGCATCTGACTCCCGACTTATGGATAATAAACCCTAATATTGCCACATTGCTTACGGCATGTATAGTAAGGACAATGAGGCACAAGTACCTTACTGAACAACATTCTGTCCCCTCACCTTTCCACGTGGCAGTAGCACCCCTGTCAGACCTAGATATTCTAAAATGATGTATCTTGGATATACATGGTCTGTATATACAGTAGGTCAAAGCTGCCAAGCTGGTTTCTGCTTTTAACTCCACCCTGTGCCTGTGCCTACTAGAGGCAACTCCTATGCCATCTAAAAAAAGCAATTAGTTACATAGTGAAATCAGGTTGAAAAAAGACAAAGTCCATCGAGTTCAACCCCTCCCAATGAAACCCAGCATCCCTACACACACCCCTCTATACTCTCCCATAAATGATATATGCCCATAGCTATACTAACTTAGCGTTTAGTATCAAAATAGCCTTTGATATTATGTCTATCCAAAAAATCATCCAAACCCCTCTTAAAAGCATCAACAGAATGAGCATCACAACATCACCCGGCAGTGCATTCCACAACCTCACTGTCCTCACTGTGAAGAACCACCTACTCTGCTTCAAATGAAAGTCCTTTTCTTCTAGTCTGAAGGGGTGGCCTCTGGTGATCCTCTTTATGGGTAAAAAGGTCCCCTGATATTTGTCTATAATGTCCTCTAATGTTTTTTGTAAAGTGTAATCATGAGCCCCCCCCTTTTTTTCCAGAGAAAACAACCCCAACCTGGACGGTCTACCCTCATAATTTAAGTCTTCCCTCATCCCTCTAACCAACTTAGTTGCACTTAGTCTCTGCACTCTCTCCAGCTCATTTATATAACCCTTTCCTCTGCTTCCCGTGGTGCCACAAGGATGGAGAGTGCGGCAGGGGATTAAAGCATTGTAGTGTTTATTTTATGTGGAGTTCAGCAAGAGTAGAACTGAAAAAGGCATCCTTCTATCTTCAGCCTGAACACCATATTTGACTAGCTCAAGAAAAGCCATTCAAAGCATCTGAGTTTCCTGAACCAGTGCCAAGGTGCCCACTTCACTGCTCTGTTATATTATCATATTCCAATCTTCTGTAAAGGAGTTGTTCAGTATACTAATATAAAAACGGGTTAATAGATAGGCTGTGCAAAATAAAAAATGTTTCTAATATAGTTAGTTCAGAGACATATTTTTATTTTGCAGAGCCTATCTATTTATGTAGTGTTTTCTACACTGAACTGTTTCTTTAAGCCTAGGCCTTTGCTCTTGGCTTACACTTATAACCAGGGCCACCATCAGAAACTTTTGGGCCCCCATACAAGTGATTTATATGCCCCCCATGAACACAAGCATGCAGTATCAACATATGTGTTTACTATACAAATAATCAACCAGCATATAAGTATGGTTTGCTAAGACAAAAGGCTAAGTTTACTACACCTACTACGATACAAACTCACCAATTATTTTACTTCAAAGCAGGGGTGTAACTATGGAGGTAACAGGCTGGGGAGCCCAGGAACTATTGGGGTCCCTTAGAACTAGGGTTGCCATCTTTTCTTAAATTTTTTACCGGCCGATGGGGGGCGGGGCCAAAAGGGGTGGCGAGTGATGTTGAAAGGGGCGGGACTATGGCATTTTGGGGGCGTGGTCACAACACAGAGCGTTCAAGAAGGGGACAAAAGGTAAGTATACAGGGGATGGCCGATGGGTCTTTTTAAGGGTATTACAAATTTACCGGCAGCTACATTGCCGGTAAATTTGTAATACCGGCCCCGGCCTTGGCGAGTGTTTTACCGGCGTAGGGTTGCCACCTGGCCGGTATTTTACCGGCCTGGCCGGTATTTTTGATGTTTGATCCCAATGTTATTAATAGGAAAAAAGGTAAATATATAGGAAGGCCAGTATTTTTTTTAAGAAAAGGTGGCAACCCTACCGGCTTGGCCAGGAAAAATACCGGCTGGGTGGCAACCCTACTTAGAACTAATAAGCAGCTGCAATATATGAACATGGAAATGTCTTGTTTCTAAAGTTGAGGCTTACCTCCCAACTGTCCATTTTTTTGCAGGACAGTCACACCTTTGACAGCTCAACCTGGAGTCCTGGATTTGTACTGAAATGTCCTGAATTTCTATTTGATCTCCTGCACTGAACAGCCAAAAAAAGATACAAAGTTTATAACTTATTTGGCTTTTGGCAGAGAGCCCAGAATAGATTCTTAGCGACCATCCTCCCCCTCAGTTGTTTAGCAGGAAATTTTGCCTTGTACATGTTGGTGGTTAGGTTTCCTGGCATGGAGGGACACGCTAGCCTCAGCTGATGGGAGGGGGCCAGTGTTTTCATCCAGGGGTGCTTGATGGTCAACAGTGGCTTTAATGGGCGCTCTCTGGTGCTTAATGGCCGAGCTTAATGGTCCCCTCCCATGGGACTTAATGGACAAGCTTAGTGGTTGTTTTCACTGGGCTCAGTTCCCGGGCTGAATGGGTGCGTCAGTGTTGGACTGGCCCACCAGGATACTAGGAAAACTCCCGTGGGCTAAGAGGTCAATGGACCCTTTTGCTTCTACCCATTTGGTCAATTTCATGGTCATTCCCTATGTCTTTATGGTAAAATGCTTAATAATAGCATTTGCAGCGGATGGAGGGTGGGATTGCTTGCACCTGGAAGTCCCTAAAGGAGGTATTGGCAATGGTGTGGGGCCCAGTAACAGAACTAGGTGGGGGCGGGCCCTGGTGTTGGCCGTGCAACCGGGCCCCCCCCTTGTCCGTGCTTAATTTTCAGCCGGCTGCAGCGGGTTCAGTCTGCTGGGGCCCTGCAGGGTGCGGACCGGGGCCTAAATGCACCCTCTGCTCCCCCAGTTGTTATGCCCCTGTGTGGGGCAGTGACGGCGGCTGTTGGTCAGTCAGCTCACCGTGCGTCTCTGCCAGGCTTTCAGTACTGGTTTCCAGGTGGCTCCTAGATGACCCGGGAGGGGAAAAAAACAAAAGATGTATAACTAGCCTCAATCCTTCTCATAGAAGACCCATGTGTGTATGGTACAGCTCAAAGCATGGCTTGAAACAGAAGGACAGCTGACTGGGGCACTTGGGGCAGTCGTAGCAGACATCTCATCTAACCCCCTTTCTACAGCACAACTTGCAGGCTCTCTGGGGATACAGCTTATTGGATGTGGTCAATGAAATGTTTCCCCGTCAGCCAAGCAACATTCTCACTATCAGCCATCTCTGGTGCTTCCTCCATGCAACATAGTGGATTAGATTTAGGGGGCCTACTGCCGCTTCTGTGTTGCACAATGATGCTGTTGTTGTGGATGATAATAAGCATCAGCACATTTTTGGTGTGGTGATATTATTGCCAGGAGCTCATTGCTTCTTAGAGCATACAGTATATATCGCCCACGCTTTCGTTTTTCGTTCACCAGTTTCCTTGGCCTTTTCGTTTATGCTTAGCTGTGCCACAGGCTGGGATGCCACAAGAGGAGAGGGCTCTAAACAAGGCTATACTGGTATAAAAGTAACCTTGGCCCAGTGGTGGGGTCATGAGCTCCCAGACAATTTTGCCACTTACAGTCAATCCAAGCGGACAACCTAAGGGGTCTAAACTGGAGCCAGGACCGGACTGGCCATCTTTGAATTTGGGCAAATGCCTGTGTAATGTAAACAGACTGGGGTCCCTAGATCTACTGTAGATGTCCAGTAGAGAGGCTGCTCTTGCTGACAAACACCACTAGATGTCGCTTATTTCTCAAGTGACTGCAGCGCCTCTGCAGTTATTCAAAGTAACCACTAGGTGTCAGTACTTTGAGAACTGCATTTTTACAGGTATTTATTCCTGAGCCTGCAGTCTTTATTTCCTGCCTCCCTTGCAGCATGGAGGTGCAGTTATCTAGTAAGTTTATACTTATTACTTATTTCTCAGCTTATAACAGCCTGGCTCTTGGTCCCCATTGGCTGTAAGGGTGTCAGTCAGGTTTTAAACTCTGACGTGACGTGGATCGTAATGTATACCACTGACTGCAGTCGTGCACCTTTGCCCGCAAGGAAACGGTTAATCGCTGTGACACTATAGTAAATTATCTTAATACACTTAGGTAATGCATTTTCCATGAACAAAGCTGCCATCTAGAGGCCTCAACTATATCACAGACTTCTACTTCTGCCAAGTACATTCACATATACAGTGTGCTGCCCCCCTACAAAAAAGATGTAGGAAAGCACTGTCCCTAAGGGCAGAGACACAGGAGATGATTCAGGGAGATTTAGTCGGCCGGTGACAAATCACCTCTACTTCGGGCGACTAATCTCCCTGAAAAGCCTTTCAGCCAGCTAGTATCGAAATTAGGGATGCACCGAATCCAGGATTCGGCCTTTTTCAGCAGGATTCGGCCAAATCCTTCTGCCTGGCCGAACCGAATCCTAATTTGCATAGGCCAGGGAGGGAAATCACGTGACTTTTTGGCACAAAACAAGGAAGTAAAAAATGTTTTCCCCTTCCCAACCCTAATTTGCATATGCAAATTAGGTTTCAGATAAGGTATTTGGCCGAATCTTTCAGGAAGGATTCGGTGGATCCCTAATCGGGATGGCTCTCGGGCACTTTGTTTTCCGAAGTTTCCTCGTGAGTCGCCAGAAGACGAGTCGATTTATCGCCAGGCGACTAAATCTCCCCGAATCTTCTCTGTGTCTCTGCCCTAAATGTCACCGTTTCCTTCGGTAATAAAATCCCTTTAGGCACTGCCACATGGGGGAGTTGTGGGCTTTTCTGCTACAAGAGTGAAAAAGGAACAAGCTGATTAAACCTGGTGCAATTTGGGTACATTTCCTACTGGGAGAGCAAAGAGAGAATAGATTGAGACTGCCAGCAAAAACTAGCATTTGTATTCATTAACAATTTTTATTGCAGGTTTTAAAAAATAATTCATTTTGGAAGGTATGTATTCAACACAAAATAAATAAAATATATATATATATCAGACAGAACAGTCTATAACTAAACACACCTAGTCTGGTCTCCTGAACACTCTTCATCAGCATTGGGTCTGAATTTTGACACTGTTTGCTTTGCTTGTAGCTTATAGATTACAACTAACACAAAACTATTACTATGGAGAAAAAAAAATAGTTTGTACAACTAATGGCTGTCCTGTTGTTTCTGACCTGCAGTTCCCATCATTCTCCAACACAACAGATGGGGTGCTGCAGTGCAGTGAAGTTGTGCATGTAAGGGCCTATTGAAACAATAACAGATCTATTTTACTCTTATTCAGGGTATGAGAACTACATCCTAACACTTAAAAGTATAGAGGAAAAAAATTGAGAAAAAATAGAGTATTTTAAGGAATTTTGAACAGCGTTATTCACCGTTTTGGTCTGGGATTAAAGGCTTAAAGCAAACTATACCCTCAGGGTCAGACCGGATTGCCTGGGGGCGAACTAGGGCCTCTAGCCAGGGTCCCCATTCTGACCCCCAGACCCCACAGCTGCTGCGGCACGCCACTGAGCGCATAAGCAATGCCCCCTCCACTTAAGCGCACGCCTGATGCCCAATAAGTAGTGTGTGTGCACACCTGCACATAAGTGCACAGTCTCGGCAGAGCAGCGGTAACGGGGGGGGGGGTTGCGTGCACACACTCAGTGGGGTCCAGGGGTCGAAAGGGGGGCCCTGGCTAGCCCCCCTTGGGCCTGCAAATTTGGATCTGGGCTGGCAGGGCCCAAAAACGCAAAAATCAGAACGTTTTCGGGTGGAAAACCCGAAAATTTCGTAAAAATTTTTTTTCCTGCAAACGAAATATTAAGGAAAATGTATTACTAAATAAGACGAAAAACCCAGTGCGGATTTGATTCAAGTTTTTTCTTTTTCAGAAAAAATTCAGATAAATTAAATGGGCCTCCCTGAATAGTATTTCAGGTCAGGTGATCTCTGAGACAGCAAATAGACCATCCTGAAATGGTGGTTCAAGGCAAGAGTTGCAAAGGGCCAATATTTACTTAAAAGAGAAGGAAAAGGCTAAAACTATGTAATCTTTATTAGAAAGGCCTATATAAATATACCAATAAACCCTCAAGGTAATGCTGCTCTGAGTCCTCTATCAAAAGAAACACCACATTTCTTTCCTTCTATTGTGTCACATGGGCTTCTGTATCAGACTTCCTGTTTCCAGCTTAAAACTCTTTGCCCTGGGCGTGAGCATGCTTAGTTTGCTCCTCTCCCCCTCCTTTCTACCTCTTCCCTCCCAACTGTAATATGAGTCCAGAGCTATGAGTGAGAACGGAGAGGCAGGAAGTGATGTCACACCAAGCTAATATGTCAGCTGCTATCCTAAACAAACAGAGAGAGCTTCTAGAGCTGGTTACTCCGGTATGGTAAAGCATTCTACAGAACAAATATACATAGCTGGCACTATTGTAATTAGTAATAAACTGCCTCATTAGCTTTCCTTCTTCTTTAAATATATATACGTATATCAGTTTGGTAAGATTCTTTAAAATGACATTTAATATGATATAAACCATCTGTTGCTCAAGTATTCATTTAGGGGTATAGTTTTCCTTTAAATCTCTCTAAATGTGATTTGGTGGCAGATACATAAGGTATAAACATGCCCACGCTCTGACTGCAACATTCATTTTTGAGACATCATGAATAGAAGCAGTCCATGACTGACTGACACAGGTATGTAGTAAGTAGCTACAGGTAGGTATGGTGGTCTATAGGGAGGCAGCCGGTAGTTTATGGGATAGTGGTATGTCCCTGATAATGTGGGAAAGTGTCCTTATCCCTTTAATGACAGTTGATGAATAAGCCCCTAATACTGGAAGGAAAGCAACGTTTACTGTGCAATTAATTGAGCCATTTAGGGCAGAATGTTATTGAAATAGAGATTACAAAACCAAACTAAGCAAATAAACAACCTAAATCAGGGGAATGTATTGTTTCTTATACTAAAATAACAAATTCATTTGCCAACATTGTCTTTATAAAAAATGTTCAGGTTTGGGTCAACAAACAGGAGAAAGAATCCCCCCTCCTTACAGTGAGGCCCAGTATCTGATGGCTTAGTGATGAAATGTATCCGCTCTCCATGGGAGGTATGTGATTCCTCAGCCCATACATCTATGTGTATGTGCCTTGTGCTTGGCCAATAAGCAATTCACGCTTCCGGGATAGGTAGATATGTAAAATAACGAAATCTGTAAGCTGGATCATCCGCGCACGCGGGCAAACTCCTTCCGCAGCCACAGAGAGTCGTGGTAAAAGCGAGAGTCTCCCATGCTTAATGCCGTTCTCTTGTAGAAGTAGAAGTACAACACAGCAACTGTAACCAAAACAATAGATATGTTATTAGCTGCTGATACCCACCTATATTACATACATCTATTTGCACCAGGCCCCGACTGTGGGTTCTGGCAAATGCCAAAGGGCTGTTGTAAGTTGCCACGGACTGTCATTATTAAGTGGGCTGCTGGGGGGATGTATGGGCCTCTGTGTTCTTGAAATGCCAAGGACTATTTTGAATCCCAGTCCTGATTTGCACTGCCCAAAGCCGATTTGCACTGCTCATACATGGACCAATAAAATTGTACCAATTTGCCGATTTGGCGTTTTAGAACATTCGTTGCAAAAACACTTCCATGGCAGGTGGTAAAAAATGACCAAAGCCTTTCATTTGCTTAATTTTGATTCCTTCGTCCTTTTTCAGCTGAGTACTTTTCATTTTAAAATTAAAGGGGAACGCCACAAAAACATATCTTTTTGAAAAGTAAACACAATTTCAAGCAACTTTGCAATATACATAATTTAAAAAATATACTGACTTTTCATGATTTTTAATGGTTTCTAACAGCTCCCTGAGCCTAGCCCCTTGCTCTCCTGCTGATCTGTCTGACTTCTTTGCTGGGCTGGCTGACTACTGTTACATTGCATCAGCAGTCGGTTGTCCAAAGCATGTATCCTCCAAACCCCACAATTCCCTGCAGACATGATTTTAATAAGGAAAGGAAATTCACAGTGCAATGCATTGTGGGTTATGTAGTTCCTGCAAGTTGTTACAATTTGTAACATCAGTGTTTAGTCCCTCCTTCCCTGCCAGGAAGGATACAGAAAGAGAAGAACTGTTACAGCTGGATTTCAGCATAGAAAATTGTATTTATTCATGCTTTTTGAAGAAACAACTAACTAATGGGTATATTAGGGGTTTCGGTGTTGTGTGGGCCTCTATCAAATTTTGTTTTTGAAGCTGGAGTTCCCCTTTAACAAAAGTTGCTGAGTACAGAATTCTCTTGGAAATGTATCACTGATATGTTTTGAGAGAATCCCTTCTCTGTACATTACATTTTCAAGGGCTGTGAAATAACCTTATACAAATCAAAATCATTTTCCGTACCTTTATAGGGGTGGTTCACCTTTAAGTTAACTATTAGTGTGTTATAGAATGGCTAATTCTAAGCAACTTTTCAAATCTTTTTAATAGTTTTCAAATGATTTGCCTTCTTCTTCTGACTCTTGTAAGGCTACACATTTATCGCTATTGCTACTTTTTAATACTCATCTTTCTATTTAGGCCCTCTCCTGTTCATATTCCAGTCTCTTATTCAAATCAGTGCATGGTTGCTAGGGTAATTTGGACCATAGCAACCAGATTGCTGAAATTGCAAACTGTAGATCAGCTGAATAAAAAGCTAAATAACTCAAAAAACACAAATAATAAAAAAATAAGAATAACTGTAACAGGAAGAAGAGTGGAAGCAAAAGACATGTATGGTTTGTTTGTGTGCACCGTGAATTCCAGGGGGCGGCCCATATTTTTTAAAATGTCAATATTCTATTTATGATTTCCTAATGGCACATACTGCTAGAATATACATATGAACTGATTGATGCAATACATTTAAAAAACATCTGTTTGCTCTTTAGAGAAATGGATTTCAGTGCACAAGTCAGCTGGAGTAGCACTATTAACTGATGTGTTTTGGAAAAAAAAATGTTTTCCCATGACGGTATCCCTTTAATTAGACTTTGGTGAGCAAGTAGTATGGCAGGTTCCACTGTGTAACAACAAGCAGGCAAAAACTGTTATGGGGTTATGTAATAAAAGGCACTGAATTTGCCCAGGAGCAAGCCAATAGCAACCAATCAGCAGTTAACATTTACTGGTAACCTGTTTTAAAGCAAACATCTTATTGGTTGCTATGGGTTATTGGTCCTGGGCAAACGTAGTGTCTTTTTTTACATATGGTGGTGGTGTTAAGTTCACATATACCAGAACTTACCAAACCTCTGCAAAACAAACAGAGCCAACAATCCATCCGACCAGACAAAACGGTTTGCGCCTGTCCACCGCAGGTTCTACAAGAAAGAGGACAGTTAGATATTAAACATGGCAGCCATTTCTAATATTGAATAGAAGCAAGCAGGCCCGGACTGGCAATCTGTGGGTTAGGGCAAATGCCAGATGGGCTGCTATAAGGTCTCATAGAAAGTCAGTATTTAGTGGGCTGGTGGGGACTGTTTGGGCCTCTATGTGGGTTGATTGGGCCTCTCTGTACCTTAAATGCACATGAAAATCAGTCTCACCATGAGCCAGACGTGCAGCGAAATGCTCAGAGCTAAGTAGACGGCGCACACAATGACTGTAACCTGGAAGCGCTGACACAGGAGACTGACCAGCCCGGCTTGGAACACAAACGTGTTGAACAACATGAGGAACAAGACGATGGCCGCAAACAGAATGCCCACATCCTGCAATCTGAAACGGAAAGAGGAGAGAGTTCTAGTTGGTCAGTGCAGGCAATGATAATGACAATCATAACTGCTTTATATAGGAGCTGTGTATTAACTGTAGCTTGCTATGGTATTTTAATATATCCCGATTAGCCCTTGCGCAGTAGTGATGTGCAGGATTGCTTACATCTGCGCCCTCCCGAGCCCAACTTCCAGGTTCCTATAATAGGCCCGCTCCGCCCCAACGGTATTGTCACAAAAGGGGCGGGGCGTTCCATAAAAGAAGAAGTCAGATGCCGGCATTTGATGGTGGCGGGCAGGGAGAGAAGGAGAGGAGCTTATAGTATTTTTCTTGAAAAAAATACCGGCCTTCCTATACATTTATCTGTTTTTCCTATTAATAACATTGGGATCAACCCTCAAAAATACCAACCAGGCTTGTAAAATAGCGGCCAGGTGGCAACCCTAAACCTGCCCCCACCGGCCGGCCCGCACATCGCTGCTGCACAGCTGGACACCCCAACAATTGTCTGCTGTCTTGATATGCTAGATTTCCTTTCCAGTAAAGGTGGCCATACAAGGGCCGATAAAAGCTGCCGACATTCAGAGTCGGCAGTTTATCGGCCCATGAGTGGGGCCCTCCGATGGGCTTCCCTGATTGATATCTGGCAGAAAGTCAGCCAGATGTTGATCGGGCAGGATTAAGAATCCCGTCAGATCACGGCAGCATCTGTTAGTTGATGCGACCGCCCGTATCCGCGTCATTGTGATCCGATCGTTGGGCCCTAGGGCCCACAATCGGATCAGCCCGATATCGCCCACCTCAAGGTGGGCATATCAGAGAGAGAGATCCACTCATTTGGTGACATCGCCAAACAAGCAGATCTCTCCGTGTATGGCCACCTTTACCCTTGAACTACAGGGGCTTGTGGGGTGTTAGAGTGTTGGAAAATATAAAGCTGTGATACAGGTCTACAAGTCAAGCCACTGAAATATCCAGGCCGAGAATCAGCCCTTTCTCTGGCATTACCCTCCTTTCCTGCCTGCACCCAAAATGTGTTTCCCCTGGTGCAGGCATATGTTGAGGGTCTCTGTGTAAGAATGCAAACTCACTCTATAATCTGACACTTGTGCCTGCACCTAGGCCAACACAATTGTTCTGGGTGCACAGGCAGGACAGAAGGCTCATGCCAGAGAAGGGGCTGATTCTCAGCTTGGGTATTTCAGCAGACCCAATTTTCATCTCTGTCTGGCATTAAGCTAAGGGTATGTAACTCAAGAGAGCCAGAAATTGTTTTTGTAATTCTAAATTCAGAGGTACCACTACAAGCAAGCTGTATGTACCTACTGACCAAGTAATCACCATTGCATCAGGCCCAGACTGGAAATCTCAATTCTGGCAAATGCTAGAGGGGCTGCTGTAAAATGCCATAGACTCTCGCTCTTTAATGGGCTGGTGGGGAGCTGTTTAGGCCTCTGTGAATTTGAAATGCCATAGCTTATTTTAAATCTCAGTCCGGACTTGCATCACAGAGCCTGTTTCTGGTACCAGTGAACAAGGGAAAGGCTTACTATTGGAGCAGCAGGTATTACCCAGCAGTTACTCACATGAACAGTACAAGCTGGTTAACTGGGGGATCCCGCAGGAGTTCAGAAAAGGAATTAACAAAAAGATCAAAAAGCATCAGCAGGAACTGCAGAGACAGCACCAGACTGTAATTGCCAGGCTGCAACATCCTCTGGCCAACCTCCGGGCTGAAAAAGAAGAGAAATGGTTAAAATGAGGGTGTGGGGGAACACAGCTGGGATATTAAAGGGGTTCTTCACCTTTGCACTAACTTTTAGTATGACGTAGAGAGTGATATGCTGAGACAATTTGCAATTGGTTTTCATTTTATATTGTTTGTGGTTTTTGAGTTATTTAGCTTTTTATTCAGCAGCTTTCGAGTTTGCTGTTTCAGCATGCTGGCTGCTAGGGTCCAAATTTTCCTAGCAACCGTGCTTTTGAGAAATAAAAAGTAGCAATACATGTGTAGCCTTACAGGGCATTTGATTTTGGATGGGGGTCAGTAACCCCCTTTTGAAAGCTGAACAGAGTCAGAAGAAGAACTCAAATAATTAAAAAACTATTCAAAATAAATAATGAAGACCAATTGAAAAGTTGCTTAGTATTGGCCATTATTTAACATACTAAAATTTAACTCAAAGGTGAACCACCCCATTAAAGGAGTCTTTCACCTTTAAATTCCCTTTTAGTATGATAAGAGTAATATTCTGAGGCAATTTGCAATTGGTTTTTATTTTTAATTGTTTTTTTTATTTATTTCGCTTTTTATTCAGCGGCTCTCCAGTTTGCAGTTATAGCAATCTGGTTGCTAGGTCCCAGTTCCCCTAGCAACCATACAATGATTTGAATAAGAGACTGGATGTAAATAGGAGAGGCCCGAATAGAAAGAGGAGTAATAAAAAGTAGCAGTAACAATACATGTGTAGCCTTGCAGAGCAATTGTTTTTTTAAATGGGGTCAGTGACCCCCATTTGAAAGCTGGAAAGATTCAGAAGAAGAAGGCAAAATAATTCAAAAGCTTTATAAAATAAATAATTAAGGCCAATTGAACAGTTGTTTAGAATTAGCCATTCTATAGCATAGAAAAAGTTAATGTAAAGGTGAAGCACCCCTTAAAAGGAGACGGAAAGGCAAATCTTATACACTGTCCCTCAGTAATCACCGTCGGCGCTTGGCGGCGCATGCACAGTAGGATGCTGGTACTACTGTGCATGTGCACAAAGTTCGCCGATTGAACCTCGTGAACATGCGCAGTAGTACCAGCATCCTACTGTGCATGCGCCGCAGACGGAGCAGCATCCAGGAAGATGCGTTTGGAAGAGAAGATGGCCCCTGTGAACTTCACTGGAGGGGACTTACACAGAGGGGTAAGTAGCAATAGCCCGGGAGAGGTAGGCCAGGGTGGAGAAGGGAGGGGGGCCTACGGGGGTGGTGTGGCTGAGGGGTTAGCGCCTGGGGTGGTTGAATTCCCCTTTAAAAGTGCCATAATGCCATCCCGATGGAGATTTAGTCGCCTGAAGAAGTGGCGATTTGTCGTTGGGCTGCTAAATCTCCCCCAATCTTCTTGTCTGTCTCTCTGCCCTTAAATGTGCATTGTATTAAATATCATTTAATTTTCAAAAAAGTAGGTGTAGCTGTGAAATATATTTTCAACTTGCCCCTCGCTGCTCTCTGCTTGCACTCCCCTGGCTGTGCTCTCCTTGTTACGCTCCTGCCTCCAGCTCACTGTAACAACAGGAAGGAACTGAGTGTCGTCATAGCAACGAGACACTTGGATTTCTGTTGTCTGGTGGGGGGGGAGGTGGGTATGCAAATAAAGATGGGAGGACGTCAGCAAGAGGGAAGGGAGATTTAGATTACAAGCATGCCCAGAGTCACATAAAACAGTAATGCGACTCCTCAGTGGCAGAGGCAGGGGGGAGGGAACAAAAAGAGATTTTGTCTTTGTCACACAACTCAGGGGCTAGGATTGTGCAGGCAATTTGTTTACATCTGAATGAAACTAGGGACACAGCATTGGTTCTGCTCAGCGGCTGCTTGCATAGAATAGGTTCTCATTCATCAAGGTTATAAAGCCCAAACTAGAAATCTGTGGGTTCTGGCAAATGCCAGACGGGCTGCTGTAAGTTGCCATAGAAAGTTGCTAAGGAAAGGCAGAATAGACTTGGGGATCACTACGTCCTTATGCGCGCTGATGAGCATGCACATTAGAACGAAAATCCAAACTTTAACTTTAAAATCGGCTATTTCGTTGTAATGCGCATGCGTCAGTCCGGGGAAATGCGCATCAGCACGCAGAAGGAAGTAGTGATCTCAGGGGCGTTTTATGCCGCCCCCCTCACGCTCAGCGCTTATAACTTCCAGCGTCGGAGCGGGTGGAGGAGGGGCCGCATCGTTAGTGCAGCGAGCAATATTGCGCTCACTGCACTAGAAGAGCCGAATAACTCTTAAAGTTACCAGAGCGGCCCTGAGTGATCTCCGTGGTGCTTGCTTCTATAACCGGGGCTGCTGCTGATTTTGCCTGATCGGAGCACCAGCCCCGGGTTTGAGGTCATCAGTTTAATCTAGGGTTGCCACCTTTTCTTGAAAAAAAATACCGGCCTTCCTATATATTTACCTTTT